>CM050690.1:77497466-77717390 GCA_027574665.1 Rhynochetos jubatus | reverse complement strand
TACTGCTTCCTATGGTTTGGTGTATTCACTTTCCCTCCTTTTGTTCTGTCTTGTGTCACTTTACACCTTCCTATTTCTTCTGTGATTCCTTTACCTTCTTTTTTTCATTTTATCTTCCATTATCTCAGCTACATTCTTTGCGACTAATTTTATCTTTACCGTTTATTTATTTAATTTCTTAATATTATTTTTCCTTACATGGGTTTGTAGTTGTTTAGTGAAAACAAAAGCTTTAAGAGCATTGTGAACACTCACTGTTCCTTTACTAATACTTGTTTCTTAGGTAATACTAATGTTATAGGCAGTGTGTGTGGACACTCCATATATGAACTGAGAAATTTGAATCCTATGGTAAAATGATTGTTTGCTTCCACTTTTCTTCCATTGACAGCTTGACATATGAGATGAAGAATTACCACAAAGTTCTAATATTTGGCTAAGCTACTGAGTCTTAATCTGCCTTTTTCCAGCAAGGACAGACAGGGCACTTCTGAATAAAGATTCTTGAATAATAGGCTAAAGAAATATTTTCCTGTGTTTCCTGATATTTATATAGAACATGTGATGTGAAAATGTAAGTGTATTGCAAAGAACCTTTCAGCTATTTGATAACCTTTGTGGCAATTAACTAGATGTAAAAGCTTATTCCTTTTTGGAAAGAGTGAGTTTTTCTATCTGCAACACACAAGACAATTAATATGCAGGTATGTCTTCCAAATAGTATCAGATTTTGGTGAGAACACACTGAAAGAAAGTCTGCTTTCATGCGTTATGTATGAAATAGATGGATGAATTAGATGGGTAGAAAGATGAGATAGAATGTTATATCATAATGGATTTTATTTTTTATTTTATTAATATTTGCTTAAATTAATGATTAGTGTTTCATTTTATTAGTGCTATGCCTAATGTTTCAATTAGTTTGGAGGGTTTTTTTTGTTGTTGTTGTTTATGTAACACAGCTTGAAAAGATTGGACAGAATCATGGAAATGGAATAAATCTGTTAACGTCAATCTAATTGTGCAATTTACTCAGTGGTCTTGAAAATCAATCAATACAAAACATGTTTTACATATTTCAATATGAATTTCCTCCTGTCACTCAGCAATGGTTACTCACCATAAAAATGTATATTTTCAAAAAGAAATTATGAACTTTGAACACTGGAATCTTATTCTGCAATCTGTGTTCAAGAAAATAAATTTAGCTTGCCTTACAAATGACCTAGAGAGGCCTCCTACTGAAAAGTGATGGTTTTCATTCTCCATCTTCAGTCAAATTTTAGCATCCTTCCTGAGGGAGCCAGCTGTCACTTGGTTAAAGGTTTGGAAATCTAGGCACTAGCCTACTTTTATTTCATCAGGACAATTCAAATAATGTGGACACTTCCAAATAGCTACTAGACAGAGCTATTAGACAATAGCTTCCACTTGGTCATTAAAGCTGGGACTCATCTGACTAAATGTAGACAGTAGTGAGGTAGCCATATTTTTTTTATCCTGTGACCCCAGTCAATGAGGGAAACAAGGTCGTGATTCATCTTGTCCTTAAGACAATGTTCAGAATATATCAAATGTGTTACTGTTCCTCTCCCTAGACTATAACGGAGCCTACCTGAGTGGCTCAGAGGTAGCTGTCCTGCATAGATACCTGAAAGAAAAGATGATGAATTACAAGATAAATATTTGGGTTATTTTCTATAATCTTTGAGCCATTTATATTCCATTTCTCAAAGCTATTTCAGACTGGCTCTTTAAACTCTCTTTAGCCTGTCCTAGTCTGACTTTTGAGTCAAAGGCAAAACAGACAACTCTGAAGGCTCATTCATCTGACCCTGTGTTAGGCATGTGAGTGTCTCTGTTGAATATATATGTTTAATTTTATATCTTGGAGTATGATCCTGCTCATAGAGGTTTTTGGTCTACAAGATGTGTAAATTTAACATCTGTCCCTGTCCTTGTTGTGTCACAAAATGTAACCACCACGTAATGCCCAAACCTCGTTTCATATCTTTGGAAGATTTAGATCTTCAAAGATGTTAAGGGAATGATTTAGACGTATACCTCAAAATCTTATGACATTGCACTAGTCATATAATACATACCCAGACCTTGTTGTTTAAACAATATAGGAGAAGCTTTGGAGCCCTTGACATCTGATCCTCACTTTCCTGAAAGCCCATTCTTTGCATTCCAGATCTGTGCCTTCTTATCAGTCAGGTCATTGTGCACTAGGCATGTGATACATACTGTAATGCTGTCACTGTATCATCTGTATCATTTCTACTTCAGTCAAAGGGTCACCCAATTATGCCACTGCTAACAAATTGCCCAGTAGCAGCAAGAAAGGATGATATTGTTCCTATGCAACACAGGGTATCACCAACATAGTGCCTTCAGAGTAATGGGAAAAATATCACAAGTGCTACCAAAAAAAAAGTCCTATGCATCTTTCATTTGAAGTGACACAAATAAAGTTAAAGGGGCCCCTTTCAGAACAGACCAGCTACCTGTATTTTGGTTCTCATTATTTAACAACTGTAAGATGTTATGGAAAAATGGTCTACACAAATGAACAAAGCAGGAACAAAGGGAAGATATGTCAGCCTGTCTATCCCAGAAAAAAAAAAAAAAAGCAAGAAAACCAACAAACAAAACAGTAAAATCTACCCCCACATGCATAGAGTGATCATTATCCACATTCAAAGTCAGTGAAAGTAATTATGAAAAGTAGGTCTTGGAAATTCATCCTGTCAAAACAATTCTGTATTTTTCCAGGGACAGGTAGAAGGGGAAAGTCTATGAAACAAGAGTTAGTAGGGCACCCCTCACACTTGTAAATAGGATGAGGGTCTTTTGATGACCACTACTGTTATTATGGTGCAGTAAGAAATTTTGCATGACTACTGTTTTTCTCTTTTTTCTTTTTTTTTTTTTTTTTTTTCCAATTTATACACATCTTCTTTGTCAACTCACTTAGGGCAGGATGTCTGTGCCACTCCAGGAACACATGTCTTTATGACTGATATGTACAGGAAATATGCTTGGTTCAGAGAACTTTCTGTAAAAGGTCTACCCCAACTGTTTCCATGTCCTCCCTGATGTCCCATCATTGTGAAAAATGGATACCTTAAAACAAGGACAGCTGCAAATTTCACAGTAGTGGTCTTGTGCTTCACTTTAACATTTACAGCAGCCTTGGGAACTGACTAGAGAACCCAAGCTGTAGAAGGTCAGGTTATGTGCTAGCACTACACTGGGCACATGAGATCATAAACACTCTGCTGAACTTGGCCTATGTACTTTGATAAAATATATTAATTAACACAGACATCAGTTTAAGAAAATATCCCTAAATCTGTTCATCTCAGCATTGGCCACTCTCAAATGTAAACATAGGTTTTGGGGCTATTTTAAGGGCTGTTTTAAGAGTTCTAAGGGTGTAATTCAACAACTGGGATTATTTTAATTCTGTTATCCATTCTGTTAAACCACAATGACTTAGTTATTTTCCACATCATGATATACCTCACTGAAGACAAGTCACACCATTTATCTCAAGTTTGAGTGTGCTTTTTACTTGTGTATATTATGAAAAAATAAAAAATTGCAGCCCAAATAGATTATTTATTTCTCATATTAGGCCATATGTTGTCCTTTTTTTTTTTTTTCTTTACCCTGTATATTACCCACATCCAGTAGTGAGATACTGTGGATTTGGTTGGTTGGGGTTTTTTGTTTGTTTGTGGGATTTTTTGTTTTGTTTTGTTTTGTTGTTTGTTTGTTTGTTTGTTTGTTTTTCTCTTATTATCTCTTGAAAGAGAAACCTATGAATGCATTAAAAATTTTGATTAAATGGTGTATGACATGGAGTTGGGAAATGAACAAAATAAACCAAATGTTTCAGCATTTTAATTAGAGATTTTCATTCTGGAAGCTTAGATATCCTTGGGTATAGGATATTCAAGGAAAGTGCTAACATTTTGTATCTAACACCGTGTTCTACTTATGCAACAGAAAACAGGTTACATGAGACTGTGGCAGCCTCTGTTATTAAAATGCATAATACTGACCAGGAGCTCAGACCTATCTAGACTTCCTAAGTTCTCCAGGTTTTGTGCCTGAGAACAATATTTGGTTGTTTACATCATTACTTTTGGTAACGCTGATTCTGTCATCTAATCCTTCCCAAATGCAATTGCACTAGTGTATATTTATCCATGGATTCAGACTAATTTCCTTCTGTTACTACTTGAAGTGGATTCCACAGTCTACTACTGCGTGGTATGTTATCTTTCACAAAATGAGGAGCTTTCCTTGTGGCCATGTCCGCCTGGTCTTTCGGGGTTTCATGAAAGACAGCAAGATTCAGGGACCACAGACAAAGTTAAATTTGTACATTGTAAATGGTTTCATATTTGGAACTAGAGGATATAGCCAAAGACTCTTGAATTTATTGCTTAATTTCTCTCCTTTTAGAATTTCCTCTGAAGAATTTTATTCTCCATAAGCAAACACGCTCCTGGGGAGACATCAAGCACACATCAAGCAGAGACATGAAGTACACATCAAGTAACGACTGAAGAAAACATTCTTCATATTATCGGCCAGCTTATGTGGCTCTGAGTTTCTTCATGAGCATTTCAAATATATCTCTGCAAGACATGTAAGGAATACACTCTAAATCTGATGCCTGACTCTATGTACAGTGTTGGTGAAGAAAGAAGGATGGAAAATGGCATATCTTTTAAATTTCTTTGCAGTTCCCTTAATATTGTAGTACATTTATTATGTCAATGATTGACAAACTACTTTCACAGCACCAAGGAGCACTATTATATATAAAGAGCATGCCTCAGAACCCAGACACCATAAATTTTCTAATTTTTATATGAATGATTTCTGGACAGATTATGATTGAAATCAATGAGGTTCAATCAAGGTTCAAACCATTCACTCATGTGGAGCTCCTCGTAAGAGTATTGTACGATGCCAGTAACCACCACTGAAAGAAACAAAATATGAGAGATCAGATGGGAAAAGCAATTAATGGACAATAATAGGACACCATGGTGAAGATTTTATACTCTGTTTAGGAACAGTTAATCTAAAAGACATTTTTTTAATAAAATACAACAAAACAAGATATTAAACAAAAGACAATAAACTCAAGATTCTATGAATTACTTGTACATACATATGTTCTTGGTTTTAAGCACTCTAAGTGATTTCTCGAGGAAGCTTTTGGGATTTCTGATAGAGTACTATATGAAAACAAAACATCATTACAGAGAGATGGAGTTTATGCTGGTAGGTAATCCTTTCCATCAGGGAGTGGATTTCACAGCAAGGAATTTCTTCATTCAAGAAAATTCTGACCTATTCTTTGCCAGATTGTTCTGGTGCCAGAATTCTTTCTGAGGGGGATAGAAGTTAATTCTGTCTCTAGAAACAGCCCCTTCAGAAGCCAGTCAGAAACCAATTAGTGTGCATGTGGAAATGTGGTTAGTATTTATCCATATGTAATTATAGTTCAAAAAAGATTTGCCTCTGTGGGGGGAAAAAAAAAATAAATCTTAGTTAAAAAAATAGTAAAGTACAGTAAAACAAAGCAAAACCTAACTTATTTATAGGTTTCCATGAAAAAAACACCACCTGACGTTTTCAGTGATTTCCTGTTCTACTGAGAACCTGATTCTTTGTCAAAAGAAAGTATTCAATATATCTAATTCCCTCATATCCTGGTTTAACCCTGTTTTCCTTGCTGCAGTTTAAATTTATTACATTTAATCATTTATCTTTCCTTGAATATATGGAATAATTAGCCTATTTTCCCTTGTTTATGTACCTTTCTTTTGTTTATATTTTGTAGACAGTTGCAATCTCTCTGCTACAATTCTTGTCTCTTCCTTTAAAATATATCCATGTTTTTGTGTGTGTGTGTGGGGGGGGGGGTTAAATTATTTTTTATTTTTTATT
This sequence comes from Rhynochetos jubatus, assembly GCA_027574665.1. Taxonomy (NCBI): domain Eukaryota; kingdom Metazoa; phylum Chordata; class Aves; order Eurypygiformes; family Rhynochetidae; genus Rhynochetos; species Rhynochetos jubatus. The sequence goes on along the minus strand of CM050690.1, from coordinate 77,711,411 downwards.
TCTTCCTTCAGTTTCCTTTAGTACTTTCATGTTGAAAACTTGAGATCTATACTGGCAACTAAATAATTCCATTATGGATTTCCTTCTTGGGAGAGACTGGGAGGTAGAAATAAGATTGTTTTGTATTATTTTAAACATTTCAGTAGCTCTAAATCTTCTTGTGAGAAGTGGTGGGGGTAGGGAAGTGAAGCATGATAATTTTCTGCTACTTATTCCCCCTGTAGAGACCTGACTGCCAATAGGCTCTTCCCACAGCACCACCTACAGTGGTGGTCTAGCTGCAGGCTAGTAAGGGGAGAGACTACGCTTTTGCATCTGTAGTGTTACAGTTCCTGGGAGGCTCCTGCACTGCTGTTTCAGTAAAGAGATTTACAGATGCACTTGGTGAATATTAGGAATTTTGTTATCAGTCTGTGGCCACAGAAACATGCATGTGGAGACCCCTGCCATCTTAGGCACTGCCGCAATTTTCACAAATCACCTTTTTTGCCTGTCATATGTCTTGTTTTGTATCAAACTTTTAATTAGGAAGAAATAAGACAACTTATATACAGAAACAGACAGGAACCTAGTGCAGCTTTATCCTGGTGAGGCACTGAAGAACATCATGAGAATGAGAGTGGAGGGCTAAGGAAGGGACTCCATAGGAGAAGGGGATCTCTTGGTAGTGTAAGGTTGACATAGTTGAGAATACAGAGTCCTTTGCATCCTCTTTCAGCATAGAAAGGAAGAAAGTGGTATGATCTAATCATGGATATTTTGGTGTTAGTGTCCTCAAGAGACTCGAAGTACCTGTGGTCCGTAAGTTATATTCTGGCCAAAAGCATTTCCCATCCAATTCAAGGTTGTTAAGAATGAAGCTTCTAGGATGAATGTTGTCGTGAACTTTGAATGAATCACGAGGGTACCACCTGCTATGGTGTAAGAATTTGTATGCAGATATCACTCGTTTTTGTCCTCTGACCCTTGGAGTATGAGATCAAAATGGCAACAAGTATTTTCTGCGTGATTAAACAAGAGACAGAACTGAATGTTCAGTTGCCACCTCTCAGGATAACAGTACTTATTGACAACATCTGTATTCTCGTGTGCTGAATTTTTCCTGGCAATGGCTATAAAATATTGGTTTGTGCATGTGTGTTAGAAATTATAATTTCCCTTCCTTCAGTCTTTCCTTCCAACTGCTTTGAACTATACCTTTCTTTATGTTTTTTCTCCTCCCTAGCCCCCTCCTCATCCTTCTCCCCTCTCTCCCCACCCCCCAGTTTCTAGATCTTTGGGGTTACTCAGCTATATACTGAATTTCTTGTGTTTGTATACAATTATAAATAGTTAATGGCAGACAAAGTTATGATCACATCCCAGCTACATCTTGAGACTGGGTGAGGTGCTCATATAATTGCAGTTAATGGCAAAATGCCTTCATATTTAAAGGTCTTTGTTCTATTTTTTTTCCCACTTCCTTTTTGTAATTCTTTTATCATCCCTTTTGTACTCTGAAAAACTTCTTCACTGCTCCTCTGAATAGTGTAAAATAGCTCATAATGGACATAATATTTGAACTTCTCATGTAACCGTAACTCCACTGACTTCATAGTGCTGGTCTTGCTTTTCCTGAATAGACAAAACCAGGGCATTATTCAAGCCACAGCTGTATTACATTTATGTCAAGTTACACAACTGCTGATGTGTTTGTAGACATCATCTTTATACAGCAGTATCACAGTTCTTCTCTCACAACACATAGTAGGTAGATATCTGTTAAAATAGGCACATTGGCAATCAGGTTCTTTTGTTAATAAATCACAGATACCCTTATTAAAATACTGAGCCCTCTGTTTCAAGAGTCTCTGCAATATAATGTAACATAATTCACAGCTGAAGAAACTCTTCATACAGGATTACAACCATTTGGAATCTGACATTATTCAGACAACATTGCTATATTATGCAGAGCATAATTACAAAATACTATCCCTGTAATACTGTGCTTTTGTATGTATGCAGATTATTAAAAATGGTTAATCTTAAAATCATTGCACATACACTGCAGTCAACAGAGAACAGTCTCAGCTTTTGTGCACTGGTATAACAACATTACGGTTAGTGGAGTTGAGGTCCTGCCCTTATTTCTCCTCCATTATTGTGCTGTTGTATACAAAGGAGGAAATCTGTGTCTCCATTACATCCGGCAACACTTGAGTAATTCTTCAGAAATCAAAGACGAATCTTAGATTCACATTGTTTTTCTGACTCAGCGTTTGAATACCATTAGAGTGATAATACCTTTCTCTTTTTTTTTTTTTAAGTTCTTCAGAAAGTCTTAAACCACAGATACAGGATCTGAAAACTGAGTCAGAAGCCAAATAATTCTAAACTTTTAGGAAGTCAGAACTGCTCTTTCGGTTTCATGCAATATTCTTATAAAAAAGAGCCAAACAGAGTTTCCCTTTACTTGTAACTGAAACAAAAGGACATCTAAAATGCAGGACTTACTTAATTAAAAATCTACTAAAATTAGGACACACCTCCTTAACATCTACAGGCCTTTTGACTCAGATATTATTATCTAGTGCATAACGATACTGAACTCACTAGAACTGGCAAAATTGGGAATCATTTTACATTAACATAGAATAATGGCGCCAGCAATCCCCTGCTCTAAATCATGCACTGCCATAGCTCGAGCAGAACGGTGACTCAGCCCATCTTCAGAAAACTAACCATTATCACCAATACAGCAGGATGCTGACGCTGGAATTTACATAAATAGAATAAATCCATGTTACGAAGAAAAGAAACATGGCACTAGCTGATACAGTGGAAGAAATAATAGATTTTTATTTCCTATGATTATTCACTATATTTTGGAAGAGTAGTTTCATCTGATGGCAGAATTGGGGCAGGTGAGTGGGAATGAATTCTTAAAAGAGGATTTTACTTAGTTAGGGGAAGCATCTTCCACCAAACTCTAGAATATAAGCTTAATATTGTAGATGATTATAACTTTCTCATATCCCTCATGAGGTGAGATTAATATGAAAACCTGATATCCACTTATTACTTGCATTTGTACAGTGTAGCCTCATCTAGCAAATGTGAGAATGTGCTTTTTAAATTTGAAATTAGTTTAGTAAACCCACAGAACAATGTTATAAATTTTGAAAATGCTGAGACACTGGGGACACTGTGGGTTTCACCCCTCTCATATGCAGCATCATAAAGCCAACCTCTCTTCAGCGAAATGAAATACCCTGTTGTAAACACTGAGAGAAGAATCCTACCCAAGTATGAATGATCTCCAACCACAAGAACTTCATTACAACAAAGACAAATGATAACCCTCTCTCTGCCACACACAAATCCAGAAGTGCTGTACAAACTCAACAAACAGATGTGAAGATTGCACAGAGCTTATCCCTTTGCCCAGCACTAAAAGCAACCACAACTTCAAATAAGACTGCAGCTTGCAACGCAATTTGAAATATTATTCAGTTAAGCTCTATTTATTACCATCAAAAATAGTACACACAGGGACAGCCAAAACAGTCCCGTTTCACAAAGCACAACTGAGATCAGCTGACTGGAACTCACACTTATGTTCATCGAAGGGCTATATTCTCAATTCGTGCTCCTTGTTTCTATTTAGAATTAATGGTAAATGTCTTTTCCTTATCAACTGTCAAATTGTCAGAACACACTTTGTATGTTCAAGGCTGGAAGATTCAGGGGGTGTCAGAGGAGGGGGAAGACCATCTGGTTTGTTGACAGAAGTTTACTCCCAATATTTTATACTGAGTAATTATTCAAGGTCCCTTGTATTTTTTTGTCTCCCAGAGAGGAAGTATTAAAAGTTCACTATTAAATGCTTTTCACATAGAAAGGAGGATTTTATGACCCTGTAACTGCAGGATCAGTGGTTTTACGCTCTTTAAGCCTCTGCAATAATGTGTGCTTGGTTCCCCCATGCAGGCCATGCTGTGGTTAGTGTTGATTCAGTACACAACATTTTTGTTTCATCTCCACGGATATTAGGTCTGCAGAGGACAGATTGCATTTACTGATAGTGCCTCATGGTCTTAAAGCACACTTGACTAATTCTGGCTATCATTTGTGGTTCGCTGTATTTTAAACAAGGGCAGAAAATTTTTAAAGAAAGAGTGATAAAAAAAAGAAGATAAAAGGGGAAAGGAAGATGAGAAGAGAGAGAAGAGAAGAGAAGAGAAGAGAAGAGAAGAGAAGAGAAGAGAAGAGAAGAGAAGAGAAGAGAAGAGAAGAAGAGAGAGAAGAGAAGAGAAGAGAAGAGAAGAGAAGAGAAGAGAAGAGAAGAGAAGAGAAGAGAAGAAAGAAGAGAAGAGAAGAGAAGAGAAGAGAAGAGAAGAGAAGAGAAGAGAAGAGAAGAGAAGAGAAGAGAGAAGAGAAGAGAAGAGAGAGAGAGAAGAGAAGAGTAAGAGAAGAGAAGAGAAGAGAAGAGAAGAGAAGAAAGAGAAGAGAAGAGAAGAGAAGAGAAGAGAAGAGAAGAGAAGAGAAGAGAAGAGAAGAGAAGAGAAGAGAAGAGTAAGAGAAGAGAAGAGAAGAGGAGAAAATTTTCAAAGGTATTAAACAATGAAATGTGGGGAAAAATAAATACAAAGATCTTCCTTGACAGATTGCATGAGGTAACATTTAAATTCACAAAAACACCTCACTCAAGTATCTTGTTAACCACTGAAGACTTGTGTTATCTATTGTTTAATGGAAGGTGTAAGGTTTGTTGATTTTCCCTCGCTGTCACTCTTTAGAGACCCAGTTCATACTCCTTCTTCAGCATCTTAACACATCATTTTTTTTCATTTTGATTAATACACGATACCTAAAATGACATTAGATCCTTTGGTTGAATAGCTCTGTTGAGAAGTTTTACATAAAGAGACATTTGAGAAATGAAATTGCTCCCTGTGAGAACAAAGGATTGGCCTCAGTCAGTACTGGCTGCAGGGATCCCTTTCAGGGCTGTGTTCTTTGATTTCTCTGATTATTCCATACAAGAGAGATTTCCATGCAAAAACTTAAAGCAAATCTGAACTTAACCTTGTTGTAATGACTCCTGCTTACAGAAGAATTACTTAGGGATCAATGGCAGTAGTCAGTACCAAGACTCAGATACAATACTTCTATGAGTAGAAGTCTTCAATCTTAAAACGGACTTACTGGTTTGACCCATTTTTCATTCTTGAGATACACACCTGTCTCTCCTAGATTTGTCTGCCTGAGTATGGATTTATACGCTATTGTTCAGAACCTCAAAACGTCTGACCGTTGAAGTTTGCTAGGGTCTTCTCAGAAATCATCCACTAACGTCACTATCCTGTCCCTTCATAACCAGATTTGGGGTTGATTTTAGGGTTGTTTGGGGGATTTTGTCCAGTCCTGCAGCACATTCTAGTCATCTTCCTCACATCAAAGATTCAGTTTTTGGTGGCCATCTCTCTATTTATAAAATTAAGTATTTACCACTGCCTTTGATTTCAGATCTGTTTAGGAATACCCACTGACTCAATCCTCATCCTTGTAGAAACCAGAAAGGTCTGATTCCTGAGGTTGCACTATTCTCTTGTTCAAGGTAAATCTATCTGCATGTAAGATTATTTGAGTTAATTATTATCCAGTGTTCCAGGTCAGAGAAAGATTGTACCTCTCTTGACAGACAGATGGCTGTCCACTCCAGCACATTCAGCGATACAACACTTCGATAAAACATACCAAAATTCGTATGTCATGCTTGCACACATTATCTGCATTGTCATAAGAAGCAATTAGAAACAAACAAACAAAAAGGGTGGAATAGAAATGTTAGAAATGCTGGCTACCATGAATGAGATGTCTTTCATATCCAAGTTACCCAAGCTCAGTTTAACCCTGATTTATCTGCTGGAAGTAATGTCTCTCAGTACCTGTTTTTCTACCTATTTACATACATATATACATAAAAACAGTTGCACACACAAACTTCCCATGATGGTAGCTAACTATATCATTTCCTCACACACTCCTCTCCCCTCTCCACCCCTACCAAGTATCTCCTGCTGGGGAGATGCGCCAGCCAACTCCCTTGATGTGTCCTGCCCCAGAGATGGCAGCCAGATGGCCTGACATCTGCAGCAAGAAGAGCTGGCAGGTCGCCCTGAAATCTCCCACTCAAGGGAGCTGTTGTTATGTACTGAAGTCCTTATCCCTAGTAATACTTCTGTGAATAAATATATAATGCATGATAAAATACAATAAATCCTAAAGAAAAGGAAGTAAATAGTATTTTGAGATGGCTTACCACAGCATCAGAAACGACTTTTCCCCATGGGCAATATTTGCTATGGAAGCCCACCAAGTCTGTCATCATTCGGTACTCAAACACAATATGTGCCATACAGCACACTATGAACTGAAATTTTTATTAGCATCCATTAGAGGAGGCCATGGTATACACAAATGGTAGAACAGAAGTGGATCAACTCAAAGAGAAACAATTATAACTTCTGCATGCTGTATCTCTTGTCATGATCATGAGTTAAGCACGTTGCACTACCTTCAGAGTATATACTTTAAGAACTTCACTGAGAGTTCAAATACGTTTCAAACAGAGGCTAATTTGCACTCCATTACTGTGAGGTTAGGTAGAGAGACAGACAGATTGACAGAGTACTGAGAGAGAGAAAAATAGAGATAAAAAACATTAGTAATATAGAACATCTCTTAAAATAGCATTTTTTTCCTAAAGTAATGAGAAATGTTATAGCTTAAGAGACCACCTGTGCAGGATTCGAAGATCAATATCCCCAAAGGAAAGCTGGAATCACCCTGGCCCACTTAGAACCTTCTCCATTACTATCTCCATTGAGTCCCTGGATGTTAATTCATACAAATAACACAGTCTTTGCGAGCACTTCCTTGCCAGAACTTTAAAGGTGATGTCCTGCTATGGGTTAAAAAAAAAAAACCAAAACCAAAAAACCAAAACGAAACAAAAGTGTTCCGGAAAAATTGCCTTTTTAAAATAATCTAACTTTGAAGAATAATTGCACAATTTGGACTTGAAAATAATTGCACAATTTGGACTTGAAAATAATAAGTAAAAGAAAGAAATGGAGAGAGTATAGATGAAACAGCAAGGGGCATATTTTAGTATCTGTATGGATTTGCTGTGTATCTCAATCCTTTTGGGAGAGCTATACATGTATGTATAAGCATGCAAAGTTCAAATCTGAGCTCTGAAGGACCTCTATTTTAGATTCAGATCAGAACACTATCTGTGCCCTTATTCTCAGTCTAGAGTTCCACAAAGCTGAAAACAAAGTTCAAGGTTAATTTTGTTGCAAGACAGTTGCTTCTCCTTTTGCTAAATGCAGAGAAAAAAAAGCAAGTAGTATCTGGTGAAAAAAGCACCACTAACACAAACCATTCAAACCAATCCACAGCTCAAATATGTTACGTGCATATTTGTCACCTTTTAGTTGTCCAAAGCACTATCCACAAACTCGACAGTGTTTTCCCTTACATACAGCTAAGCAATAGGCTTTAGCTATTTTATACAGCTACTGGTAACATCTCTTGCCCAGAAGGCAGTGACAGACAGAGAGAGAGCAAAGAAATAACTTTCACAGCTTTTGTGCTTTCCCAGCTATCAATCAAATTCCCTCTGACATTGCTTCATTTATGGATTATTGCAAAAACACTGAAACAATGTGCAATGATAATGTTGTAAAGCTACAGAAATGAAATTGGTAGGAGTAACCCATTTCTCACAGTGTTCCCAAGCACCTCTCCACTCTGAATCCCCAGCATTGTTTAAGCTTCAGTTCTATATAAGAAAGCTAATCAAATGACACTCAGGAAAATTGACTTGGGTTTTCAATCTAGTTTCAGATCTCTATTGTACTTATTTCAAATAGCATTTGTTATTCTCTGCATATCCTTAGGAACATGCCCTGTCAAGAAATGCCATACAACTTCAAACCATGTTTTTTCCCACCTCTATAACTTTTTATGTATTCCCTTTTTACATTTTATTACAGCATAACATCTAAAAATGAAATAAAGATTATAGGCAACGCTTCAGGACCTGTAGTTCTATGGCTTGCCCTGAATATCAAATCTTGTTGTTAGGAACTTGCTGCTATACCACTGTAAATTGTCAAAATCTCCCCGCTGACCATCACTGTAATTATTCCTGTTTGGAAATGAAAGATTTGATCAGCAGAGTGATTTTTCTTTTCTTTATATTTCTCACTCCCTTTCTTGTCTATCTTTCCCCCATTCACCTGGACTGTGCATTTTCTCTTGATGGGGGATTTGAAGATTAAATTTGTATTTATTTACCATAGTTATCTCTAGAAGTAAAAGAAAACAACAGACTGTAGGAAAAAAAAAAAGAAAAGAAAAGAAAAGAAAACAGAGGAAAATGTGAAGGAGGGAAGGAAGAAATATGGGGAGAAAAATACACACAGAACAGTCATCCCAGCTACTGATTTAACAGGGATTTTGTTTCCTCAAAGTGCAAAAAATGAAATAAAACACAGAAGTAGTCACTCCCTTTGCATCCAGAACCTGGGGGTGTTGGTAGGATCACTTCTGAAATTTAAAACACACTTTCACTGTGTATCTACAATCCTTCTTTGCATAAATATGTCAGAATCTGACCAATGGGTCAAATTTAGTAACAACATAAGTGACGTTGGAGAAGTAAGTTATGATTCAAATACAAACAAATCAGAAAAACACAAATCAACACTTCAGCAAAGAAAAATCAGTGTCAAAGCATGAAATGTGCTTGCTGAGGATATGGGCGAGGGGAGAATTCTGGGGGTTTTGTGTAGGAATCAGGTTTGACACCAAGGTCAACATCAGAGTGGGACTAAATGGAAGCAATTTCTTTGTGTCGTAGAAAAATGACAGGGAAGAAAACGAGAGTTTGTTATTTTATTTTTCTTTAGACTTTCGGCTGAGACTCAGGTGTTGTGCAGCCTCCATTTCCAAGACTGCTATTGATTTTTTAGGAAACAGAGAAGTGCTGCCCTCTGCCTGGGTCTTGATTTTCTCCTGAGTAGATGAGAAAAATAAAAGTTCCTTTTGTCTTTATTTCTTTAAGGGTCATCTACCCTAGGGAATGCAGTATAGTGCAGTAAGTAGGTCTGCATCACTAGAAGATTATAGAAGTGAAAAGAATTATGCGGTCCTATGCAGAGATGAAATTTGGAGCCTTAAAAATGGCATAGGAATGACTAGAGAGCATTATGCCAGTGTGCTAAATGGGTTTACTAGGAAGCCTTTACTAAAGTATGACACCATTGTGTCTAACCATCTTCTGAATCTAGAGCTTGATCCTCCCCTGGAAAATTGTCATAGGAGTTTCTGTTTTGCTCCATTGTTTAGAGATGCCTCAAAATTGAGAACAAACTTGGCAGGTACACCAAAAATATGATTTTAAGTTATAGAACTATTATTATTATTTTATTGATATGTTACTTGTTGTTTAAACTAATTTCCTTAAAGATTCATGAAGTTTTTTAATAGAAATGTGTGAATCACCTTTCAGTTACCATCAAACTGGGGCAGTCACTGGTCCATGAATAATGTGAATTCTTTACTGTTGTGAGATGTATACACACAGGCAGACACACATTTAAATCCCCTGAAACAAAGCAGATTTTTTCTGTACCCTATTAACTATTAATTGACAGAGAATTAAAAAATCAAAGTATTGCTAGAATATCAGTGAATCCTCATTTTCTTTAGGTTGTAATATATAAGGATAAATATGAATATTTATATCTTTATATCATATATTTATAAACTATATAATATCAGTGTATTGAGAAAAAATGTATCACTATACAAGCAGATAACTGATGCACATATTTTACACATATGCATGTTCAATAAATGTGCTTCAACTGAGGATTTATATAATAGCCAGTAGAAATATATATGACCTGTTGTCCTGGTTTTGGCTGGGCTAGAGTTAATTTTCTTCCCAATAGATGGATAATGCTGTGTTTTGGATTTAGGAGAAGAATAATGTTGATAACGCACCCATGTTGTAGTTGTTGCTAAGCAATATTTACACTGTCAAGGAATTTTCAGCTTCTCATGACACCCTGCCAGTGCGGAGGTTGGGAGCACACAAGAAGCTGAGGAGGGACACAACCAGGACTGTTGACCCCAATCATAAGTGTGAACGTTATGCATTGTGCTTAAGAATAAAACTGAAAGTCAGGCACATTCAAATAAAACTGAAAGTTGGTGAGGGAGCGACAGCTGCTGCTGGAGGATTGGCTGAGCATCAGTCGGTGGTGAGCAATTGCTTCATGCATAATCTTTTTGTATATTCTTTTATCACTATTATTATTTTCCCTTTTCTGTCCTACTAAACTGTCTACCTCAACCCATGTATTTTACCTTTTTTTTCACTATTCTTTCCTCCATCCCACTTGTGGTGACTGAGTGAGTGAAGGGCTGTGTGATGTTTAACTGCCTGCTGAGTTAACCACAACACCTGTTTTTCATCTATCTCCCTTTTCCTGTTCTTAAACACGGGGACAATGTTTTCTGTCTTCCATTTTTCTGGCACACTCATGCCCAGATTTTCAAAGAAAACCACTAGCAGACCTGAGACTGCTTCAAAGTTCTTTACGGATCCTGATATGAAATGCACCCAACATAAAAACAGAATACAGATGAATATACATATAATCATACTTATTCTAGTGCCCTCTGACTTGCACTGCTTTAGGGTGGGTTCCTGCCCTGCATTCAGTAACATCAGTTTTGATAGTTGCCTGAGGGCTGCTGCACGCTCTAACAAATTATCTAAAAAATTATGAAAAGCCACATACCTTCATAGAGTTTTGTTGAACAAACTCTCTCTTTGTTGCAGAAATATTATTGTCCTTTCTTGGTTCTCTTTTAATATTAACATATTTTATGAACTTTGTAGTATAATTACAATTTTGTGCATTTCTCCTTTTTCATAATGTCTCTATATCCTCATGTTATGTTATTTATAGGCTTCATGGAGTGCCGCTGTATGGTCAACACATGCCAAGACAAGACCATGCTACTGGTGAATCAACCAGATCCTGCAGTCCTTCCTGACATTTCCCCCCTATCCCTTATATTGACATCAATAATGATGCAGCTGCTCGGTGAACTAAATCAACCTCTTGATCTGACAGAAGAGCAATCAGTTTTTCTCAGGGACTGATTTGGATCAGCTCAAAAGAATTATTATGGAAAGCATAAGTGAAGTTGAAAAGACTGAGGGGAGTTTTGTCGTATCTTCAATTCATCAATAGTACAGATAAAGATCAGTGTAAGCTGGCTTTGAAATTCCTTCTCATTTCCATTTTCTTCCTTTCTGTATTTAAGATCAGTAAAGGTGCATTGATGTAGCTAATCTTATCCCTTACTACAGTTTCTACCCTTCCTTCATATTAGGATAACTTTTTCTTTTAATATTGCTTATTTCAAGAAATTCTGCCTCTCCATTACTTTTCTTTCATGAGATATTTTCAACCAATTCTCTGAATTTATTGGAATATACCTTTGTGAATCCTTATTTATGAATGCTTTTATTTTCTATCACTCCTTATTAACTATCATGAGCTCTATCTTTTTGTGGTGCTATTCGTCTTCTAGATTCGTAATCGGTTCCTAATTTTGGATGAGAAGATTCAATTAAGAACCTCTGCGTAGAAATGAATTATCCTCAGCATGTCTGTGGGGTGGTGGGGGTTTCATTCCAGCAGAAAAGGTTGATTGTTATGTGTGTATATGAATGTCTATTATGAAAACCAGTTGAGGCTGAGCTTTATCTTCCTTAAACTGTTTATAATTTTGCTCTGTATGACTGAGCTAACCAACTAAGGCTTCTTTTACACTAAGTAGTGAGAAATATGCACTATTTACACCTAAGCAGTGAGAAATAGGAAGAACCTGTTCAGGTATAGTTGCTTCTTGAAATATGTCTTTCTATATTGAACTCTGAAGGTGTTGAGACTGAATAATTCAGATGTCCAACATTTAGACATCTACAGTTAGATGAAGTAAATCATGCTACCTATTAATCAAAACCTTGGTGAAATCAGTTGTAAATTTGAATTCTCAATTTCACCTCCTAAAGGTTATGGACTTCAATCAACAGCTAAAATCAGTAAATTGTAAAAATATTGTTTTGAATCCTACTCTAAGTTTCTTTTGGAATTAATTTTAAGAAGCTACACATGAAACCAATCATTTTGTTTCCTTAGTAATATCTTGAAAAGTGTTCTCTCAGATCAACTATACTATGATGCTGTGTCCCCTTGAACCACCTTTAGCATGATGCCAAAATGACATCTGTTTGATGAATTTCATACTTATTTTAATATACAAACTGCAGTTATTTCTTCCTGTTTTATACCATCAGGAAGAGACAATGACCATGAAAATAAGCAAATGACATTTTTTTGCCTTTGTCTCATTCTTATTCTCTTAAGACATCATGTAAGCCCTAATTCTTCTCTCATGCTCTCTCTCCAGATGATACTACGAAGTTAGTACCAGTTATAAAACATGTAGTTCACTTTGTCTTTCAACAATATTCTGAGATGGCAAACATATTTTTTGCTTGATTTCTGTTTTCAGGATAGCTGCAAGAGGCATAGCCATTGAGTTCTGTTGTCGCTATACAGTCAAACTCTTCTTAGTACTGCTGTTGTCTATCATGTATGTGAACTCTCTCATGGACAGACTCATCTTACCTAGGACACTGACAGATCTTCAGTAAGCTAAAGTCGAATTACAGCAGTTTATACCTACCAGGAACCTGCATGGTGTTCTTTTCATTGAGAAAAGAGAATGTGATTTAGGAAATTTCTGGATCACAAAAAAAATAAGTATTTTGTTTGTTGTTGCTGTTAACTCTAGAACGAACACTGAATTGTGTGTATTAAAACAGTTGGTACCGGACTGGACTTTGTGTTGAACTGAAAGCTGTCATTTATAAATCAGGACCTCTGAGTCCCAATTCTGACAATCTGGGTTACCTTCAAAAAACCATGGAATTTCTATTTCTCAGTTTACCTATCTGCAGTCTAGGCATAATGTTTTGTCTCATGGCTCTTTCAAGGCTTAATTAATGAATGCATGTTATACAGCTAGTTGAGAACCTCAGATAAAAGGGTCTATAGAAGTGCAAAGCATTATTATGTTGCAGGAAGCCTGATTTTCTTTTCTATCAGAAAAACAAGACTTTGTGCAGACTTAATTGGGTTTTTTAAATTTATAAAGAGGATTAAGAAAACTGAGCCTATCTAAGTCTCCCTACTGGTAAATAAAAAGGGAAAGAAATTAAGACTAGAAGCAAAGAGAGGATTTATAATAAAATAAATAAATATATCCAAAGGGTAATGCACAAGTAACTTAAAACAAGGAAATAAAGTGCCAGATTTTCTGAGCTATGAAGTGGTAGATAAATAGAAATAAAAATTTTGTTTATGACAAGGTTATGGAAAGGAAATATTGGAAAGCATCACATTTTAATCAGTTATTCTCACTCGGTTTCATGATTCAAACAGATATAGGAGGGTTTAAAAAGATCAGTGAAGCCAGAACCACTCTCTCTATGGTGTTAGTCATTTAATACTTGATATAAACATTAGGGAATCATTCTGCATTACCCAAAGGAAAATAGTAGGTCTTTTATTTTGAATCAGTTGGAGAAGACTATAATGGTAGTCAGTATCAGAAGATTAAAACCAAATCCCTCACAGATGGAAATCAGCTAAGCTCCATCCAGAATAGCTCCATTGTGCAGCTATGCCAATTGATGCCAGCTGAGAACTGGTCTCCAAATATCACTGTAACTTTGTTCTTGACATTAGGATGGCCAAAAGAATAAGCTTTCTTATGGGCTTTCAAGGGCTTGGTGCATTCAGCCAATTTGCTAATACTCCTTTTACAGCATTTTCTCACCACATTTTGTTGTTTTTCTGTTACCAGCTGAAACCCCAAAGCATGACAGTATGTGCTAAAAGGATGAAGTCAAAATGAAGTGGTGTCTTATGAACCCTAAAAAACAGTTTTTCAGGTTATATTGTATGTTCATTTGGGGAATTTTGATTTCAAATTTCTAACTCTTTTAGTTTGTAGAATTAGTTGGGAAAAAGAAAGACTATTTTCACAGTATTTTTAAAATGTCAAAGCTACTTTATTCTCATTTGTTTTATGTCAGACACATTTTTAGCCTAGTTTCCTGAGAACATGGAGTATATACTGTTTTGATGCATGACTGCACATTTGTGTGTCCCTTTCTACGTTTTGCACCCAAATACAAGAAAACTTTGAAAAATAATGTGGTATTAAGTTTTCCCAAAAACCATGAAAATTTATGACTATTTAAAAAAAAGATAAATCCTTCATACATGAAATTTCAATACAATTTTACATCCTGACCAAAACCATCCTGCATTAGTTATCAGGGGATCCACACAGGAGTTCATTGGCTTTGCTCCACTCTTATTTTTGCTGTTTTTCCCAACTTGAGAAATTTTATTTAAAGCGTGAAAAGCAAAACATGATTCTCTACAAGAAACAACTGTTGTTCAGGTAAAGGCAATTATCTTGATTTCTTACACGGTTTGTTAGGTTTTCTTTTGGAAAGGGAGGCCTTCCTCTTTGTGTTCCTGATTTTATATTACAGTTCTGTGAATCACAGTATTTAATCACAGATTTTTGTTTCTGTGAACATTCCACCAAATGACGGACCTTTTTTATCTTGTAGAGTAACCAGGTATAGGATAGTGCTGTCATTTTGGTCTCCATGTGTTGATTATGTTTGATGACTCTGGGCTGTGACCTAGAAGCAGCAGAGATGTTTCTTCACAGTGACCAGCCATCATCACTCCCATTTCAGAACCAGTAAGGAAAGTAGAACTAAACTCTGCCTTTGAATAGTAGCAGGCATACAAGAGGGTGACTATGATGATCAAGAGTATAGAAGCATATTTTATATAAGCAAGAAATAAAGTTGCTTAATTTGTTTAGTCCTGAGGGAGATGTTCTCAACAGTCAGTGACAGGCAACTTAAACAGAATAAGTCTACTGTCAATGGACTTCAAACTTCTTAACAAATGTTCAGCCTTCCAGTGCAAAACTGTAGAGGACTGGCAGTCTGAAAAAAACCCAGAAAACAGCTAGCCAGCAGATCAACCGCTAACTGGTACAAACACAGCAGAGGTTAAACATTGAGGACAAGTCCCTATTCTGAAGTACAATGTATGTCCCAGATAGGACCATACCAGGCAAAGAGCATCTCTGGGAGGAGATGGGAGGAGAAGAATTCAAGAAATTAGGTCATTGTATAAAAGAACCTTCCAGAATCATTAAATCTGTAACTACATATTACACTAAGAAACTGAATTTAATAACCAGTATAGTCCATTCACGTCTTTCTTCGTTTAAGGACTGATTTTGAACACTGTGTAGGTGCTATGCTTCCTCTGAGTTCAATGAGAGTTACTAAGTGAATAGTCCTGTAGCTTTAGGTCTATGCATTAATGGATTAACTTTCAGGATGTTTCATGAACATGGTCAGTTTTTCACTAGGTAAACAGGAGATGAAATGTCCCACAGCTCATACCCAACATACTCATTATGAAATCATACATTAGGAAATGTTTTTCTTTTTCTTCTTATTATCCTAAGAAGGATGAGAATATATAAAGAACAATGCTGTAATGACAGAAAAATATGATGGCTTTACGAGTCTTTTCATCTCTGTTCCCTATTCTTCTTGTATACATTTTACGTAATGTGCATAAAAGTAGTAAATGGAGAGACAGGGGCATGAACAGTTGTATGTCTGAAGCTGATATGATGAAACAGGTTTATACACTCGTGGTCACTTTTTTTTTTTTTTTCCATCAACAATATTCTTTATAACATGACTTGTTATTATGTAAGACAAATTCGTACAAGCACATGATTAAAGAATTATCATCTTTGATGATTCTAAGCTTTCTCCATCCTTTGCTTGTATTGGGAGGATCATGATGGGAAATTTAATAACTGACTCAGTGCATTTTGTTATTAAATGCATCTATGCACAAGAACTGAAGGTAAGAATATGCCAGACAATGGCAGAAAGAAACCAAATAGCTGGAGTGGAGAAAAAACAGCTCTGATTGCTTTTATATGGATCCTACATTAAAGAACCCAGCGGAGCTGAATTGTTCCCTGTGGGGCTTAAAAGTTTGATTTTCTTTTTTCCACCATACAGGAAATTATGGTGATTGCAAATCCTAAAGCACTAAAGTTATTTAGAATAGAAGCTGTAAATATATACAGTAGAAAATAAGCATTTTCCTTGGTTTATAGCTCCAAAGGATTAAAGTAGGATTAAAAAGAGAAGAAAATAGATTTCAAAGCTGTTATATTTTCTAACAGTAAGTGACATGACTTTTTCTTTCTGGAAGAGAGTAGGAAAAAGCAAAAACTAAAGAAAAAACAACAGACAATAAACAGTAAAATAATAAAATAATAAAAATAATATTAACAGTGATATGCACACATACACATTTACATTTACATATATAGATGTACATTTATACAGTTAAAGTTTACATTTGCACAGGAATTTTTTTTCCTAAAAGAGCTCAAAACCTCTAATAAAATAATACACTGGGCATCCACTGCAGAATCACCTAATATTTGCAATATCACTTTTCCAGTTTAATTTAAATAGTGTGCTAAAGTAAACCGAGCTGAAAACAGACTACTAAAGGTACTCTTGGACAGTGTAATAGAAGTAAGAAAATAAAGTGACAAATTCTTAGGAGCTGGAAATGGTCTTTGTTGTTTCCTTTCTAGTGTCCAGAATACAAAGAAATTACAAATGTGAAAGGATAAAAAGCGCACACTTCTACCAAACAGCATTTAAATTATATGCAATATTGTGTGCAGAGTATAAGTTCTAGCCACCCTAAGGTTGCCTTACCTTCCTTCAGGGGCTAGTCAGATCTGAGGATGCATGAGGCAAAAAGGTACCTTACACCACTTTAACCTCCTTCCCTCTTCGTTTCTGTAGTTAGGGAATACTGACCTAAAACTCACTGAAGTTAATAGGAATAATTTTTCTAACACAGAGAGAATAATGGGAAAGAGGAGCTTTCAACTCAACTGAAACTGATTGGGGTTGAGAACATGCAACATCTTTTGGGCAGTGCTCAGCACCAAGCTGGATGTCCTTGAAATTCCTCTCCATTTTCTGGCTGAGAAATCCAGTTGGATTCCCAGCAGCCATTAATATAATAAGGGTCCACTCCACACCTTTGTCACAGAGCAATACCTGAGAAACTGTGTGGTAGTTATGTTTTCAGCGTTCTGTTTTGTTTGGTTTTTTGTTTTTTTTTTTTGAGATAGAGGAATAAAATACATATGCAGTCTACTGACAATATGCAGTGAAGTGTGCCTGCTATTGAGCACTCAGCGGTGTACTTTATGAGGCTGGATTTACATCAGGATTATTCAGTACGCCCCAATGGAGTGGCATTGCTGAGGGATGACTAACTGGTTCAACAAGGGCATTAGTGGAAAGCAGAACCAGCAGAAAGGTCATCCTGATTTTGCACTTTCTGCATGGCTTCATCAGTTGCACCTCTACAAGGGATTGCAGGCTGCACTCCCTGAGCTGAATGAGAAGGAAACTGAGCACATTTTATGTGAGTACCAACTGTACCCATGGTTAATGAAGCACAGATGAGGTGCTGCAGACATATGAAACTTACGAAACCTGTGAAGAAATATGTTCTGACTAGCTCCAGTGTGGTTTAACAACTGAGCAAACAGAACCCAGAAGAAAAGGAGAAAGCAAGTTGTACACCCGTGTTGGATCTAGAAAGGAACTGTTGTTACCATTTAAAGCTTTAATTACAAAAAAACCCCCAAAAAAACAAAAAAAAAACCCCACCAACAAAACACACCACAAAAAACCAAACAAAAACAAAAAAACAAACCCACAAAAAAAACCCACCACCAAAACCCAAACCAAACCAAAACAAAACAAAACAGAAGCCAAACCCACAAAAAAGTCTTTCTGACTGTGCTGCAAAAAAGACTTTCAAATAAAATACAAAAATAAGTAAACTACCCCCAGCTACTGAATATGGAAAGGCAGAATACTTATGTTTGACGGTTCCTCAGGTGTGAAGTAAGTAAATTCCACATATTCATATTTACCCCAGAAAAACCTCTGAGGAATTTGCTACATTTCAACAAGAGGTAATAAATGACTGATTCTCCTCATTGCACCATGGCTCATTCAGAAGCCCCTTTAGGGCTTTAGAGTAGCCTGATTTTTATCACAAGTTGAATTTTGTGGAATTTTTCTCTCGAGGCCATTGTAAGACTTCAAGCAAACTCTCTTCATTCTCCATCCTTACCCTAGGCATGGGTCTTTTACACCGGGAAATGTGACACAGACAATTATGTAGCCAATGTGCTGACTTTACTTGCTTTCTGAAACCCGATTTTGTGCATAGCAGGGAGGATATTCCACAGTGGCCAGTTCCATGGGCTATAAGGCCGCTTTTCGCTGCTGCAGCACCATAAAAGAGCCATGGTGTAGCTGAGAATTGTGCCTTACAACTGTCTGTGCCACTGGG
The DNA here is from genome assembly GCA_027574665.1 of Rhynochetos jubatus. Classification (NCBI taxonomy): domain Eukaryota; kingdom Metazoa; phylum Chordata; class Aves; order Eurypygiformes; family Rhynochetidae; genus Rhynochetos; species Rhynochetos jubatus. The sequence continues at coordinate 77,692,737 of CM050690.1, read as the reverse complement.
ATGCATCCCTTTGGAGGGATTAAAATGCCTAAAATGAGGGATGCAATGTAACAAGGAGAGCACATAGAAAGACAAGAAATATAAAAGGGAGAAAGGGGAGGAAGTGATTTTGAAGAGGACTAATAAAGTATATGTCACCCTGCTGATTGCTTTTTCTTTTCTTCTTTCCTTTTTTTTTTTCCTTAGCTTAAAATGTTTCTCTCTCAAGCATCTGACTTGCCAGCAAATGAATGGCACTGAAAATCTCTGTTAGTATCCTATTAAAAAGGTGAAGTTTTAAAGGCATTTTGTCCCATTATAAATTTGAAGTGATGAAATATAAAAGTAAATATTTTTGCCAGTCTAGTCTGCCCTTTACAGTCCTGCTTTCCTCTAGAGAGAAAAAATCTGCTGGCTCTGGATTGGATCCATTTGCAATTGCCAACAGATTCTCTCTGATGAATCTTCAAGCGGTTGAGTCAGGTTGGACAGGCAAAATGTCCATCTGTACCATCCCTGATGGATGTAACAAAGCTTGGAATGCATTCATAGTACCAGAGAAGAAATCAAGGGAGCAGAGAACAAGTGGAAATGCTGGTTTGGTTTAGTTTAGTTCAGTTTAGTGAAATTTAGGTTAGTTTAATTTAACTTTTACTATAGATGATTGAATATTTTCTGTATTTCTCTACATGTGAGCAGTAAAGTCCTTTCCAAAAGCCCAACAGACACGATGCTTAGGGGGAATTTTTTCAAAGGAAGGGTAAGAAGGGAATTTAATCAATCAGCTTCTGTTGATGTCTCTGAGAGTCATGCAGCTAAAACTCTGTATGCTGCTCTGAAAAGAAACCCCCAAAATGTCACAACTCTGGTAGGCAGGCAGCTGCAAGAGAAAACAATGGTATATCTCTGTCTGACTGTCCAATTTTAGGAAGATTACCTTAATCTTATCTAATGACAATGTATTCATGGACATAGTATTTCTATCACACTAATGCTGCCAGACTAACATCTCCTATAGCTGTGTTAGGAATTTTTAATTTTAATTTATATGTTTTGTAGGAATGTTTTGTATTTCCCTTTATATTCCTCTTGGAAAAATATAATGTTTCTTTTGTATCAGTTACATAAACTAAGTAAAATCAGAATTCTCTGACTGAATAGTTCAAAGTACCAAAAGTACCTTCCTTTAAAGATTTTATAAAGTACGAAGAAAGGCTTATTCAGGGAATGACATTATCGTCTGAAATAATTTGGGCTGAATTTGACCTTTGCTGTGTGTTCCCACTCAGCATGACCTATAAAAGCCATCTATGAGACTTCTATTTCTTCTCCATGGGAGATGGAGGGGAAACATTGCTCCTGCAGAGACAGCATATGAAGTCAAGGAATAATAGGAAGTGATTCCTTCTTGACTCAGTCTCATCATGTATTAGTTCCTGTCTAGGACAGTAAAGAAGTCAGGGGAAAAATTATGATAGTTTTATACAGAGAACTGCTTGAAGCAAGTTCTGAGTAATTTAAAGTAATCATTTCTTAGGTTGACCAGTCTCCTGACAGAATCTTCTCCTTGTTGTAGGTCTTTTTGCTTAGCTCCAGACTGGTCATCGTCTTGCTGTCTATAAATGACTTCTTACAACAGGCTAAGGTCTGCTTTAAAATGTACTACAGTTAAATCCATTAGGAAGCACCTTACTGGCAACTGACTGAAGAAAATTATTTTAATGAAACAACTTCATCTATGATGTTCCCAGAAGTGTTCTCCAAGATTGAATTATGAGGAAGAAAAGATTTAATGCCAAATCTACTGGGTTTATGCTACCCAAACCTTCCCCTTGTCTTTGGACAAATGCACTCTTTGTCTCATTTATAGCACTGTTTATTATAACTGATTCATATGTTGGATCTGAACCACCACTTCTTATTCAAGCAATGATCCTGCTGAGTTCAAAGACTTCCAGCAATACAACATGAGGTGTTTAGGGGTGTCTTTTCAAAGTAGCATATCGGTTTAGTCACATAGTTCCCGCTAACATCAATGGAAGTTGGCTGGTTAAATCCCCATGCAAACTTCCTTTGAAAAAATTACCCCTAAAGCATCCCGTCTGCTGAGGTTTGAAAAGGGACTTCAATCAATATATTTGTTAAATGAAATGCAAAGAAGATCCATTATTTGTACCCTGGATACTGTTGCTTAATAAAGGATGTAACACAGCTTTGGTTAAAATATAAGGGTTCTTATTCTGTTTGAATCAGTCTTCAAATGTTTGTCTAAAATATTTATACCTTTACTTTACAAAACTGGACACAAAATTTCATCAGAAGAAGCTTTGCCAAATGACTACTTATTAAAGCCATTCCTCTAGTCAGAACTCTTGAATTCATATGTTAGTGTGTGCAGGTGTCTATGTGTGTATATATTTATAGGTACACACACCTGTTCTAAGGATTTTGAACCCCAGAATTAAAATTCCTGTTTTCTCATGAGAAACATCTAATCTAATTTTAGATATTTAGAGGCTTATTGTCTCCATTAAATTAGGGTCTCAGATTTCTCAGTATTTAATAGATATTAACATTTGCAGAATCCTCCCTCTTTTTTTTAGATATATTTTAGAATATTAATATGAATCCCTAGTGTAACATAGAGAAAAATTTTCATACACCCTAACTTTGTGCTTTGAGGTCAGAAGTAGTTCTTATATAACCCACAGATAAGTATAGTAAATTTCAGATGGGATTCAGGTCATCTTAAAGTAGACATCTATATTTGCTTAAATGTATCATACCCTAAGCTCTATTAACTCCAGTGAACAGATTCCTGCTGATTATAAAAGCACACTGAACTAGCTAACATGTAGATCCCTCAAATCTCACCTTCTAAAACCAGACAATATTTATTTTATTATGAAAGTTATTCTCCCAAAGTACTACTCACTCTCCCTTAAGTATAATGAGAGCCCAGGGTAAGTTGAATACTATTTCCTGCTATAGTACAAACCCGCACCTTAATCTGTGTGGAAATATAAGGTTCAAATATCATACAGCTCACCTATAAAATAAGGAAATTCTGCATGTTTCACCACTTAAAATATAGGGTAGAGAGACTTAAAAACTAATCTGGATTCTAAGAAATAAAATGTGGGATGGCTGAGAACACAACAGGTGAATATGCTAAATATGAATTTCCTGTCCTGCGAATTTTTTTCCACTAGCAGGTCTTTTTCTTATTCCAAAAGAGGGCAAAAAGTCAAAATAGTGATAGAATATGTGAAAAAATTAAACTCAGAATCAACAAAATATTTTCTGATGACCTTCTGGAGTCAAAATGAATAATTTCTGGCATCCCAAACTATTTTGTTTTCATTGTGAAACCTCATGAGAAATTTTGTGTTAGTTTTCCTTAGCATTAACCATATTCCTAAGAGAAGCTGTGCACACTCATCACTCTATTTCGGATGCGTCCTTGCTGAATGATATCCTCTAGCATGCACCACAGCAACAACGTTCCAGTCATAATTGTGTTGGTGCAACCAGAGTGTAAATTGTAGCATGGGACATTTAATCAAGCTATGATGTTTCGAACCTATTGGTGAATGGCAGCTGAGTTACCTGAATTGCAACATTCAAGAGTGTTCATGAGAGCTAAGGCAGTCCCAGACAAGTATCAACAGAAATATTTCAGGTGGAAATATTCTGACTATGGTCAATTCAGCCTGCAAAAAGAATAACATTAGCTTTTGGGGATTTTTTTTAAACAAGAAGTGTGAAATTGTAGCAGGATAACACTTTCAAAGAAGAATAACACTTCTAAAGCATTTGGGGTTTTTGTAGAAAAGTAGGTTTCGTATTTGAAACTCACTGTTCAAAAAAATGTCTAGAAAAATGTTAGCTAGAAAGAGAGAATGAGACAGAGAGATAGAGAGATGGAGATGACTGGGATTTTTACGCAAAAAACTAAAACTGGTAAATAAAAAGGTTTTTAACTTTATAATTCTGCATTGTTATTTTTGGAGTGTCAATCTCATATTAAATGAAAAGCTGAGCTTGTATGTACATAAGATGAAAAAATATAAAAGAAAGAAAAAAGGATGAAACAAGAAAGGAGAGGAGAGGAGAGGAGAGGAGAGGAGAGGAGAGGAGAGGAGAGGAGAGGAGAGGAGAGGAGAGGAGAGGAGAGGAGAGGAGAGGAGAGGAGAGGAGAGGAGAGGAGAGGAGAGGAGAGGAGAGGAGAGGAGAGGAGAGGAGAGGAGAGGAGAGGAGAGGAGAGGAGAGGAGAAAAAAAGAAAAAATAAACGAAACTAAGGGGTGTGTTTTTCCTTGTTTGATTGACAGGTACCAAATTTTTTGATACTTAATTATTATTGCTATTACAAATGCATCTTTCTAGTCGACATTTTGTTCACCTATCTAGAAGGAAACTCAGATTTGGCCATGGCAACAATGACACCACAGTACTCATTCAGACCTCCTGTGCGTCCTCTGGCAATTGTTAGTAATTGTTCCAAATCCTCACTCACAGGAGGAGATTGGTCACCACACATGTGAAATCAAATATACGTGTATATGTGTGTATGAGGATTTACCTCTGCCTGCACATTCAGTATCCAGAAAAGAATTCCTGAAATAGTGTGGTACCTTCTTCACTATGTTAAGATTGTTAGGCCATTTTAATAAAAATTAATTTAGAAGATCCTTCATTCCTGCAGGAGGGCTTCTAAACACCCATCAGAACCTGAACTGGGAGCTGGGTTTGGAGGCAATCAGGAAGCAACACGACACAGCAGAAAAGACTGCAAGGTTTTGTTGTGGCTGTGTATTTATTTCATTGGCAGAGCCTATCATTCCTAGCCCATGTTCTGCTGTTCTGCTGTGCCCACCCATCCTCCCCCTACCCCCTTACCTAGCTTCTCATCTCTCTGGTTTTTTTCTCCTCTCCCAGTCTCCCTCATGCCAGAGACCTGTGCAATATCATTTTCCGCATAATGAAATCTAGAGTGACATTAATGTAAGTGTAATTTTATAGTAGGGAATGGGCCTAGCTGATCGTTTCTACCTGCTGTGTTTTGATGATAGACATTGGGATGTCACCATCTGTGTAATGAAATTTCACCTCCGTAATGGTTCAGATTATCAAACATTCTTCCAAGCTGTCTCACAGAAATTTATTTATTTATTTACTCCATAAGGATGGCAAAGTTGCTCATCTCTGGGAAGCAGAAGGAGGGTGGGAAGGGGGAAAAAGGGCAGGGGGGTGGGGGGTGGGAGGCGGCCTGAATGGCAGTCATGACCAGAAATGACAATAATAAAAAAAAAAATCATCATGCCAGGGAAGAAAATGAGATTCTGCCACCTTTGTGTTCAGTGCTGTGTCCACATTTTGTTAGTCTCCCATCTCCCCTAGCAAGAAAGAATAAGATGCTAAAGCAATATACCAAACACAATATTGCATGTTAAAGCAGCATGAGGATTCTTGAAATTTTATGGGTACAGCATGTCTTGGCTTTGTTCATACTCATCTTACCCTGGTATCAGATAAGAGCTGCATAGCATGACAAAGTCAAATCTGCCTTAAAATGGATACTTTCTTGCTTACAGATGTCTGATGTGGTGATCAGGAAGCTGAGTGACTCATACTAAGGGCAATCAGAGACATAAAGAAAACATTTCAGGTAAGCATAAAAAGCATTTATACATCTATTACTGTTTGGGGGTCAAGAGTTAGTCCTGAAGATCACTTGGTCCTTCTTGGTATTTCTGTCCTGTCACTTTTGTAGGTCTCTTTTGCAGGCCACAAATTGTAGAACCACCCTTTTCCTCCTAATTCCCAGTGAGAAAAATGGCTGGATTCATGTTTCACTGGACACCAGAACCAACAATACTGTGTTCAACTAAAATGTCCTACAAAACATGCACACTGTAGGTGCCTAGTGCGTATTTATAGAAACTCCAGAAATATTATACATATGAACTGCTGCATTTCAACCCAGCAAATCTGAAATACCTATGGAACACTGGACAGATCAGCTATGCAGTCACTCCCAGAAAATAATACGGTTACTGCATATGCTCATACACGTTATTTTTGCCTGGAAAACTGTGGATGTTTCTGTTTGTAAGAGATCATGGAACAAGACTCTAAACAAGTGAACTGTCCTTTTTCTAATAACTCACATCCAAACAGAAGTCATGTGTGCCCATGAGAGAAAGGAAACAAGCTCCCAAACCCTCATATCTGTCCTCACTGTACTTGCAGAGCTCACCAAATTTACAGGTGAGTATGGACTACAAGGAACAGGAAACTTAAAAAAAAAAATAACCCCAATTGCCACCTCCTCAGGATGGATGGAACATTACTTCAACAAGCTTCCCTGTTCTGTGCCCCTTCTTGGTGTCCACCAGATGTTCTGTCGTCATGTTCACAATTTTATGTTTATCTGGTTCTTCCATTTCTGACCCTCCAATAACCATATGGGTTTGACCTTCAGAACTATGTGCCTGGAAAGTCAAGATATTGGATGACTTTATTTCCCTTGTTACATTTTCTCTCACTTCCTCTGGTATAAGAGCCTTTTTTTGACAGAAAAGTGAGAACTCCTCATGGCTCCTACCTTGCTGTAGGAATTAAATAGGCCTGCATAATTTTGTTTTCTTAGAAAAAAAGATTAAAAATAAACCCAACAACTTTGTTCATTTTAAATGTAAAATATTTCGTCTGTCATGGTATAGTTAATATTTTATCCCAAACTTATGCAGAGCTGAAGCAATGGAAAAAATGCTTGAAGGGTTTTTTTCCTCCCAGCAAATCTTGGCTTTAGAAGAATAATTACTCAATTAAAAAAAAAATTAGTAAATTGAATAATTTTTCCCCAGATATATTTTCCTTCTCATGATTATTTTTTAACTAGTCTAGATAATGATATTATTAGCTAATTAGTGATAAATGTCAGTAATTTTATTTTACTGAGACCATTTGAAATCATGTGTATATTTATGCAAAATGCTGATTGACTGAAAGATGAGGAGGTATGAAATTGACTTCTGCCCAAGAGGACCTGCAATGAGCCAATGCAGTGCTTACACCCAGCTTCCACAGGCAGAGATGGGACCAGAACCTGGGTGGGGTCCCAAAGGAGAAATTAATTTTCTCTTGTTTAGGACTATATCATGATGTTTCTTGGCACATGAAGGACAGTTTTAGAAGAACTTTCATTTCAGCTTCATCACAATTTAAGTATCAGTTTGAGTGAGGAGCGTGAGCATTGAATCACTCAAGCACTGACATTCCTAAGTGCTTCAAATGGAAAAGTGAAGAAGTGAGGCCATGAATCCTGTTCTCATTTGCTGCCGGAGAAGGCCAAGTATGGCAGAAGGACATGCTTTAAAATAATGGGGGATATGACATGCTAGTTCCTTTCCTGAAAGACTGTATGTATATGTGTGTGTCCAAAAAGTCCACCCAACAGCAACCCAAACAGACAATCACCATAAACATCTACTGACTCATTCGTATTCCTCCAGGTATTTTGACTTATCTTCTTCAACTTGCCTTCAGCCCCAAAAATGGTCCCGTATTTTCCAGCCCAGACCAAGTCCTCAGTGTGAGAGAGCTCTGTTTCAGGGATTAATTTTGTATTTTTGAGAAGAAATTATTGAATCTCCTGCTTCTTCTCCCATGGACAGAAGAGAGCAGACAAGAAATTTTGAAGTTCCCAAAGCCTTTGTCTTAAGAAGTGCCTGCCAAACACCTTTCAAAGCAAAGCAAAAGATTGGTTTTCCTTGAATAAGTATTTTAGCTTTCTGTCTTTTGTGTTTTCTAAATTTAAAACACCAGTGGAAAAATACTGTCTCCTCCTGTACTGGTGTACAACAGGTACACTGCATGCAGTAGGGACTTCTAGGTCAGAGGGCTGCGTGGTTCAGTGATATATAGTTTGCTCTTTGCCAGTGACACCATCCTTGAAGATACACAACTGCCATTCAGCTCATCTGGGGGGACGTCAGCAATTCCTTCCCTGCTGGAAGCTCAGATGTACAGTCTCAGCAAGTACCATCAGGAGTAATCCATCGTTCAGAATACTCAAGTAACCATTTATAACAGTTTTCTATTCTCTGTCTTCTCAGGTTCTTGTTTTTGTTATTCCTATTGCATTAGCAGGAGATCTGTGCATATGCCAGCTTGAAAGACTGAGAAGAGACCTACCATGGATGACTCGAGAGAGCCATATGCAACTTGAGAGCAACTGTCTCCCACCTTCAGCCTGCAGGGAGAAAACAGGGAATATATTAACTGTCATCAACCTTTAACTAAAGGGTTCTGCATTTCTAATCAGAGTAGCCTGTAACAAATTGGGGAGTGTGTCTGTCTGTGTATAATGCCTATATTTTTTTTGTGCATAACTAGACTATAATAAAATAAAATATTTATAGGAAATAAATGAAGGGATATTTCCTGAGCAGCATTTTTTAAAGCTGTCACTAACAGTTGTAAATGCTTAGTGCTTCCTTCCAGAAATAAATTGAACCATATTAACCATGTATATCATAGTTTGAGTCATCAGACTCTAAACCACAGGTTTTCCAGAAGCCAAGAGAATAAACCAGTGTAACAGCCATTGCATATTTGCCTGGCTGTTATTTTTTCTTTTTCTTTAAGTATTTGTGTTTGACCACTGTCATCAACAGAATATTAGGCTAGACAGACCTTTGATCTGACCCTCTGAGGCAGATCTTATCACCTGAATTATTTTTACTGATACTGATTTACAGTGTTCTTGCTTTTATTATTTCATTATAAATGTTGTCCCCAGGCACTATGCAAACATACAACCACAATTCTACTGGATTTATACTCTATGGAAGTGTCAAGGAAACAGACAACATGGGTTAAGATTTTCATCCCTTTGGTCATTTAATTGCTGTTGATAAAACACAGAGGCCTGGCTACTACCATGCAAGGGAGCTATATTTTTATTTGCTATGCAAGGTTCACAGGGAGAAATGAAGGTGTAAAAGGACTGATGGAGGTTTCTGTTCATTGATGACATTTTTGTACAAGTCTCAAATTCGCCCTGGCTAGCTTTAGGTGCTTACCCTGTGCACACAGTTCAGGAATTCTATATTCAGATAGAAACAGGTCAGGAATTAAGATGTTTCTCAGGCATAGTGGGATGCACTTCTTTTTCTGACAGATTATAGGGCAATTTAGGATAGTTCCACTTCTAATTTGGATGCCTCAGTTGTTACTTAGTGGGATGAATGAGGGAGACTTTAACAGAGCAGGGGTTGTAATATGAATTTGCAGAACTGAAACACCTAACACAGAGATGGTACTGGAGCAAATCTACAATAACATAAGAATGAATCACACTTTTTACTCTCCTTGAAGGAACAAAGCTAACTTAGTCTCTAATATAAAACCAAAATGAACAAGTTTTGTAAAAATATTGAAATTATTCTAGTTTATTCAGTGGGTTGTTGGTTGTTGGTTTTATAGCACAATTTTAAAATTATATTTTGTTGATGTTTTAAAAGTTTTGGGGTTTTTTTAAGGTATAAGAATGATAATAATGAAATAAAATATAGAACACTTGTTGGGTTTTGCTTTCATGACAAATAGGCACTGACAAATCCATGCCACATTACCATCCTTGATTGCTCTGATGGAACTCATTTTCATCTCCTGTTCCTCTAATTACATGAAAATTGCATACTTTTTATGCATGACACATTTTCTGCAGCTTTAGAAAAAGGTTGTGAAGGGGAAAAAAAAAAACCACACATTTATCAGTTTCTTTCCCCCACTCATAAAGGCTATGTGTCATCTACCCAGCGATCAATCCAGCTTAAAGTGCCAGTTTTCTGTACTGTTGTTATAACCAGAAAAGAAAGTATATGAAAAAATATGGGTTTAGATGTGTGTTTTCCCCCTTATCTCTTAAGAATGAAGATTTAGAGTGGTCTTGTCATTGGTCTGTTATTCTCTTTCCAGCCCTACCTTCCCTAATTTTAGATTTCAAAGCATGGACAAATGATACAACACTGGACTAAGTAGAAAAGACTAACTTTGAACAATAGCACCTCATAAGCTATTCTCCATTCCTCAGGTTTTGTTGAAGATTTATTTTAATAATCAGATGAGAGAAGTGAAAATCACCATCATTGCTGCAGAGACATTAAAAAGTAAATGGACAGTACTAATAAATTACAAGTACAAGGATGAATTAGATGCCACATATGTGGGGGTTAGTTTTTTGTTTTCTTTCATAATGGAAAATGAAGAGGCAGAGGGGAAATACAAGTTCATGCTGTTAGTCTGTATTTAACAGTAATGGGTTTGCACCAGGTAAGTGAATTTTCATCTTTCTAGGGTAACACATGATCTAGGTGTTTTTCTCTTGACAATAACACTAATCATGAAATGTGCTCATTGTATGAAGACCTTCATCCAGATGGCCAACACAAACTCCAGACACTGAGAACCTCACAGAACTTCAGCAGTGAACAATCCCTGAGCTTTGAAGACAAATGTGTTTGATGATGTTGCTGTTGTTTTGGGGTTTATTTCTAAGTTACTCATTATTCATGCTAATTCTTGTCAGATATTTGTAACAGCAGGGAAAATTTATATAATTAAATTGATAAAAATATTCAAGCCACTTTCTGAAATAGAGGCTAACTGGGACCCTGGATATTTAGAACATACTCAGTTCAGTCATAGGTTAAAGCTGAAAATATCGCTAGAATAAATGGAATAAATAGATACTTGGTACTGGAAAGTAAGTGTTGAAACTCTTGTTTCCAACTTCAGTTGATTCAGTTCTTAAATCAACAGCAGAAGCAAAATCTTTCCAGACAGACTGAAGTAAAGCTGTATGATCTGCTATGATGCTAGTGCTGACAGATTGTGAGAGCCCATGGATTCATCCTGGCATTTTGGAATGTCTAGTGACATCCCTGCACCAGGATACAGAATAGACTCTTGTACTGGGGAATGCCCCAGCTAGGCAACCCACTGTGGTTATTCAAATTTCACATTCAAGAAAGTATAAGGCTTTTGAACTTTAGAAATTAAACTCAGTTTTGTAGTTTTTTTAAGTGATAAAATGAAAATGTGATCTTGCTGAGAAGAGCACAGAGAAGGCAGAGTTTCCTGCAGCATTCATAGGACAACAGTAAGTCAGACAATGAAGCTGGCAAGACACATCCTGAAGAAAGAGTGCCACGCCATGAGTTCATTCTGGTCTGATCTACATTCAGTTTATTTCCAACATAAAACATTCACAAATAAATAAAGCACCAATCTGTCCCTCTTAAATATCCTTTTGCATTACTGTAAAACTTCTTTCTCCTTTTCTTCAGATTTGTTTATTACACCCACTGGCTACCTCATCCATTAAATTAACCCCCAATCTAGTTCTTAAAAACCTGTGTAACCTTGAGTAAAGTTATCACAGATGATAAAGGCATCACAGACAACTAATCCAACTTCACTTCAGTCCCTGCAATGCTTTTATCTTTGTAATTTGTTCTGGTGCTGGGGATGAATAAAAAAAGGAGCTTTACTAATCACCTGAGAAAATTTATGCATATTATGTGTGTGCAAAACTGTGGACTAAATTTTGCATACTCTTCAGAAGAAGGACTGTCTCTAGCCAGGGATGAAATTTTCAGTGAACTTGATAGAATTATTGTACTCATTTTACCAGAGACAAGATTTAATTCTGTGTTTTGTGGCTTGCATAATGTTTAGTTCACTGGGGCCCCTACACTCTGGTAAAATATTGTCAATTAATAATAATGAATTTGTTTATTTTCTTTTTCTGAAGCTATGAAATGGAACCTTTAAATAATTAACTTCCACTCTGGTTTTTTTGAAAAGTGTGTATTTTCTATGTGATTTTAATAATGACAGTAAAAGCATTAACTATAAATTAATGCATTTAAGAATGAAAGTAACAATGAAATTTATTTAGCTTTACAAATGAAAAAAAAACCCCACATGTTTCTTATCAGTATTTTCTTATTATTAAAGACCTATGTATTGATACACAGACTTTCTGTGTTTATAATGACAATTATTTAGACAGTGGTGCAAAATTTTCTTTGAGAAATATTTTAAGGAAAACAGCCATATTGAAGTTGTTATTGGGCTTGCAGTCTTTTTTATACCATGACATATAGATAAGCACTAGACATTGGTAAAAAAATGTTTAGTGATCCCAGAGTTTCATGAGTTACATATAAATGTATGCATCTTTAAAAAAATCATATCTCCAAAATACCTGATACAAGAGCTTCTCTTTATTAATTTCTGGAAACAATGTATGGAATTTTTTTTTTTTTTTTTTTATGATCACAAGTTGTGGCTTTGTGAATGTAGATTATGACAGTGAAATGATATAAATTCTGTGAAAGAGAAACGATGTTTCTGCTCCCAGCAGTAATGATTTATTTGACCTCTGGTGAGTTCCATTGTCTTCCTGTTCCTTAGGATTCCCACATATAAAGATGGGTTCAAAATTCTTGGTGAGTAGACATGCAAGTGACTGATTATCATTGCAATGAGTATCAAATCCAGTTATTTCTGAAGTGGCATATAGAGAAATTTTGTTCTTAAACTTTTTCAGAAATTTAAATAGTATGTAATTGCAGTATTAAATGTGAGGGAACAAGGTTTTTAATGCTTTGTAGCGGATGCCACACCACTCTGTCCTGAGAATGTCAATCCTGTGTTGTGAACTCCTTTAAACAAGAAGCATCCTCTGGGGGTACACTGGAGGATATTTTAGTTGTTGCTGAAAAGAAAGCTGAGTAGTTTCTTCCATGCTGAAGAAAATGTAAAGCCTGATGAGCTGAATTAAGTACATATCATTTGACTGAGTTGAAAGAAAATATACAATTGTGCAATTAAAGAGATTTAGCAGGCAATTCATAGGGGGTATAATTAGGAATGATGGGATGAAATCAACGAAACAAAAATGTGTTAAAATATTACAGCATGCACCTTACTGTGAGATCTATTAGATTATGGAAATATTTATTGCTAAAATGGATAAACCTCTGGGTCTACCAAGCAATGAATAATGAGGGCTATGCTGATCCTGAACACTGGGTGTGAGCAATATGACCTGAGAGCTCTTTTCTGATCCTCTGTCTGTACAGTCTCTTTGGCAAGCAGTGAGGTCCTGAAAGGGCCAGAAATGTACAATAGAAGTTAAAAGAAAAGCTTAACTATGTTTTATTTTTCTTCTTTTAAAGGATTTAGGGAATGGAAGTGGCATAGCCAATGGACAAGAAAATTAATAAAATACCAAATCATAACTTGGTATAGAAATATACTTCAGAGTAGGCATTTAGCGAGTATCCAAACCTGCATCACTGTAAGTCATACAACTTGATTAGAAGATCCAACACCTTCCACACCTCTTCTTAACACAAAGGAGTAAAGACTTTTCTATCACCTCTGCCTAATTCCGCAACATTGATTTTCATTCAACTTTCTGTAATAATTGATGAATTACTTATTTATCAAAAGGTCTATATTTGACATTTGTAAAATATTACTAACAATTTCAGTGATATATAAAATCATATAACTTCTGCTGAGAAAATTAAATAGAAGGTAACTCAAAAGGTATCATTGATGTTGATGATATTTTTATTCTCCATCATTACCATTATAATATTAAAAACAGTAAAGTAGTAAAAATACAAATGAATTTATTTTTCATTGTGTTTTACAGTGGTATGGAATTTGAGGAACTTTGGAGAACCATTTTAGAGATGTGCAATGTAATATTAACCCTGGATTTTGAACACAAGCATGCAGGGATCTTCAGAGTAGATCTCAGCTTTGTTATAAGATCAGATTACTTCTAAAACAATGTCAGCATACATTATGAGCAATGAAGAGTTAGTTATGGGATGGCATATCCCAGACAGTGAGCTATGTCCTTTTGTGGTACAGACCTGCTGAAGTAAAACTGTTCTGTACAGTTGGTTATAGACACTTAGTATAGAGAATCAGTGAACAACTTCTACAGAAAAATACTTTTAAGATGCTATTACAATGGAAGACTGTTCATTTCATGGTTTACATCAGTCTTGCCTTTCACTGAGGGCAATAGCAGGCGAAGGTCACCCTTTTTGAGCAATTGAAGACTATGGAGTTCCTGGTCCCAAGCAGCCATGAGCTGGTCTCGTAGGACCAGTCTGTAAGATTTTGTTTCATTCCATAACACATCAAGCTGAGTGGTCACTGTCACCCTTGTAACAGCAGTGCTGGGAGCAGGCCAGGAGGAAGCTTGCAGAGGTTCGACCCAGAAGGTGTGTGTGCAGGGGTGGTGGGCTCTGGGCTTCCTGCGGCAGCATGGTCTTTTTCCGGACATCATGGCGGGTGATTAGCAGAGAAGTAGTCTCTTTTGTCAGGGAAATTGGACTGGGAAGGTGGAATTGGAAGTTTCCTTTACCCCTGCTCTCAGCTCCTGGGCTCAGGGAGGGTATTTTTCTCCCTGTGTTTTTTAAGAGGGAGGGTGTGGGGGAGTGTGTGTGTGTGTGGGGGTGTAGGATATATTTCTGCTTGCTGTCCTGGAACCTAGCTGTGTCGCCCCATGGGTGGTGAAATCCTGTATAATTTCTTCTATTTTTTTGGTACTTTCAATTACCTATTAGCAGTAGTCTTGTTAGTAACTCCATATGTTTAATTTATATAATTAAATAGTTCTTATCTCAACTTTTACCAGCCTTCCTTGTTTTTACTTAGACCTTCCTCACTGGGAGAGTGGCGGGGTGGAGTGGTAGAGCAACTGGTGGTGCTTAATTTCCTGACAGGACCAACTCACAACATACGGAGAACCTTGATAAATCTGGGATCATATGTCAGACACCCACATTAAAAATTAACCTTCTAACTTGGGGGACTAAAAATCTGTTTCTCCACCACTTGCTGGGATGCTTGAGCTTTTCTACCTTGCTGTTTTATTAGCAGTAAGAAAGGTGAAAGGTATGCCTAAGTGTAGGTAAGAGATCTCTATTATTCATGCTGAGAATGCAGTTTATCATGGTCTGGATATATTTTTTGTAGTTATTAATAATTATGCTATTGCTATTATCATCATGATTATTATTATTGTTGTTATTACTATTAATTACTATTGCTATTGCTATTACTATTACTATCATTACAGCCTTCCTCTGTGTGTTTTCTGAAATTCTGATGTGACATTGAAGTAGGGTACTGAAAAGTAAAAAAGTAAACTGAAAAGTTTTACCTAGTTTCAGTAATATGGTTATTCCCAAAATCACAGCAGATAATGCCATAAGCATGTAATTGTTGACATTTGAGTTAAGAAAATCTTTTATTATATCTGGGGCTCTTTTTTTAGAAACATTTTTAGCAATTTATCTCTAAGTATCATCTTCTTTGGGAAACAGTGAAAAAAGTGAAATAGTCCATTAGCCAATCTCTGCTTGCACATTATAAAAGATACCAGCAGATTCTTAGCTATTTTCCAAGAGTTTTTACTGCTTTTACCTCACCTAAATTACTTTGCTCTTACTCTAGTGTATATATTGTCATCAAATTAAAACAACTCATTATTCATTTGTCTCTGCTTATTGTAAAAACCAACCATGTTTTGTTTCAAGGCAGCTGTAGACTGAGGTGGCTATATATTAAGAGCTAACAGTATGAAAAGAAAGTATTGCTCAATTTGTAGGTATATGAAAGAATGAAAATTGATGTCAGAGCCCTAACTCAGCTCACAAGGCCTGAAGTAAAGTCACTTGTCCCATAGGCCCATATGGCTGAAAGACTATTTAAGGTATTATTTATTTTTTGTTATATATTTTATGCTTACAGTATTGGCAGTAAATAAACACAGTGAAGAAGTAAACACTACTTAACGAGGAGTAGATGAGATTGAATGTGACTGTTCCAGACCTGTACAAGAAGCACTGGCCCATTAAATGAATGTGTAGAGCTACTTCTTAATGTGTTAGCCAAGTAATCAATTTCTGAAAATACCAAATAATTTAAAAATAGCCCTGTCTGACCTGAACTAGTACTGGCATCAGACCAGGCATTTCTCAGGTACCTACTTCTTCCCTTAATCAATCAGTTGTGACACTTTTCCTTTCTTCTTTTCCTCTTTTTTTTTTTTTTTTTTTTTTTTAATCTCTCTCTCTCTTTCAAACCTCCTTTTGTAGAATTAAGTGGCTAGCCAACCTCCATAGGTAAAATTCTTAAACTTCTTTTAATATTCCATTAGCTTTGTAGTCCATTAACATGTTGGAGTGCTTGTAAAGGGAGAATCAATACAGAAGATATAGCATAACTCTAGAAACTAGGACCCAGGAGATTTGCGCATGGTTTTGACACTGTTTGCTCTACAACCTTGAGCCAGCCACTTAACCTATTGGTGCCTGAGTTTGTTCAACCATAAGCAAATGTAACAGCATTTGCATACTGCACAAAGGTCTTGAGAAATGTAATATGTAAACCTTAGACAATGCACATCCATTCATGCCTACTCAGATTTGTAATTCCTTTACAGGAGTCAAGTAAAAATCTAAGGGCAATTTAGAAAAGAATGTTTTTAATATTTGTTATTTTCTCTGTGAATAAAACAGGATTTGTCAGGGACAAGTGTTTAATCCAAAGATGAAAAACTGAGATCTTGTTCTTCTCTTATAAAGATACCATAACTGAATTAGAAAAAAAGAGAAAAATATAAAAAACTTGTGGAAAATATATATCTTATTGGATTATGTTCATTTACATGGTAGAATTCATAGTCACTGGAAATTCTTCAGACTTTACACAGCTACAGAATACAAGTACATATACATCTACACTTCATAAATATTCCTTGTTATCCTAACTAAATAAGAAAAATCAAAATTTAGAAGGGATCTACAGATTTCTATATTCAGGGAGTAAACTAACCTCTAACATTAGTGATCAAAATGTAGACAAGTGACCATGTGGAAAAATGTTCCATCAAATGGAAAACACTGTTTTTGAAAGATTTATGGGTCTTAGTCAACATGATAATTACTGTGTTATTAGCATGCTATAAACTATGCTTATGCTGAAAATGAAGATGAGCCCATGAAGTTCACCCTGAAAGTACACTTCGATATTCTTTAAATATTTTCTCATCAGTAGTTCAAATATATAATCCTGGCTCAGCAAGCTTCTGAGAAAATAAACAAGACAAGTAAGAGATTTTTATTGCAATCCACCCCTCTCTAAGAGAAAGAACAATACACTTTTATTCGAAAGTTCTGCAAAGGTTAAAGTCAAAGGGCTGTAAGAATTTACTCTGAGAAATATTTGAAGGATTTCATTTGGATGAAGATGACAGCTAGGGAGTTGAGACCTAAGAGCTTTTCTTGCAGGGTATATCTATAAACTCATGTTATTTCACGTTATATTCCAGTTGCAAAACTTCATACTTCTTGTTTTCTGTTGTATCTGGACAACTAGCATGGACCTTGCTTGCATCTGTCAGGGAAACATAAGAATATGAGACGGACTGGTTAAGAAATGAACTCTTTCTGTACATGTGTTGTAGCTTGAACTGGCTGAAAACACATGACAAAGGAATGCTGATCCCACACAAGACATAGTGGACAAAGACTTTGTGGATTTATAACTGAAGAGGGTGAATGTGAACTAGATCAGTTAATTGAGGAATTACAACTATAACAGTTATATAGTGACTTACCTTTGCCAGCTGCTTCTCTGTTAGGTCAGATTAGCTATCTTTGATAGGAGTGAAACTTTATAGATTCATAGAATCATAGAATAGTTAGAGCTGGAAGGGACCATAAAGATCACATTGTTGCAACCCCCATGCCATAGGCAGGGACAACTTTCGCTAGACCAGGTTGCTCCAAGCCTCATCCAGCCTGACCTTGAAGACAGCCAAGGATGGGGCATCCACAGCTTCTCTGGAAAACCTCTCCCAGTGCCTCACCACTCTCTCCGTGAAGACCTTCTTCCTGATATGTATTCTAAATCTATCCTCTTTCAATTTAAACCTGTGACCCCATGTCCTATCACTATAGGCCACTGTAAATAGGCCCCTTCCAGCTTTCTTGCCAGCCCCTTCAGGCACTGGAAGGTGCAATAAGGTCTCCCCGGATCCTTCCCTTCTCCAGGCTGAACAACCCCAACTCTCTCAGCCTGTCCCCATATCAAAGGATCCTCAGCACTCTGATAAACTTGGTGGCCTCCTCTGGACTCTCTCAGACTGATCAATATCCTTCATATGTTGAGGGTTCCAGAGCTGGATGCAGCATTCCAGGTAAGGTCTCATGAGACCAGAGTAGACGGGGAGAATCCTCCCCTTAACCTGCTAGCCACGCTTCTCTGGATACAGCCCCACATACAGTTGGCTTTCTGGGCTGTCAGTGCACACTGCTGGCTCATGTCCAGCTTTACATCCACCAGTACCCCTAAGTCCTTCTCCTCAGGGTTGCTTTCAATCCATTCTCGACCCAGACAGACTTGTGCACCTTCAGGTTGCTTAGGTGTTCCCAAACGTGATCTTTTCTAACTGTGAGCTGCTCTCCAGTCTCCCAGACCCTTGCCTTCTGTGACTCGGAGGGTATGGCTGCATCCTTGCCAGTAAAGACAAAGGGAAAACACTCCTTGAGCACCTCGACCTTCTCCATATCCTGGGAAATCAGCTCTCCTGTTTCCTTCTACAGAGCACCCACATTTTCCCTGACCCTCCTTTTATCCCCTGTATAGCTATAGAAGCCCTTCTTGTTGCTCTTGATGTCCCTCGCCAGTTTCATTCTGTCAGGGCTTTAGCTTTCCTAAGCTGATCCTTGAGCTCCCAGACAAATTCTCTGTACCCCTCCCAGGCTCCCTGTCCCTGCTTCCACCCTTTGAAGGCTCCCTTCTTGCACTTCAGTTTGTCCAGGAGCTGCTTTTTCATTCATGCAGGCCTCCTGGTGCTTTTGCCTGACTTCCTCTTCATTGGGATGCACAGCTCCTGAGCTTGGGGGAGAAGATCCTTGGATACTAGTAGGCTATTTTGAGGACCAGGGTTTGTGAACATGAGGCTGCTGATATCTGTCTGCAAAGGGCCTCATCCCCTGCCTCATCCTGCTCAGGTGTCCTGTAGCAGATTCCCTCTACCATATCCCCTCTTCTGCCCTCCTTTTAAACCTGACCCATAAGCTCTCAGTCAGCTCCTCATCCAAGCCCAGGTGGAGTTCCACATGCTTCAGCTGGTCTCTGATGTAGAGAGCAACACCCCCTCCATGCATCCCTGCCTGTCCTTTCTAAAGAGCCTGTATCCTTCTATTCTGACATGACAGTCATAGGAGCCATCCCACCACATCTCCATGATGCGAATGAGGTCATAGCCCCTCATGTGTGCGTGTGACTCTAGATCCTCATTTGTTTCCCACACTCCCTGTATTTCCATAGAGGCGTTTAAGATGGGCCCCTGATGAAGTTTGCGAGTGGACTGGAGAATCTAGAATTCTCGTTTTTCTTGCCAGGTGCTTTCCTGGTGACCTGTGATTCTTCTCCAAGCTCTAGGCATCTCATCTGTTGGTTGCACTACTGTTTTTACACCCTTCCCCCTTCAAACCTAGTTTAAAACCCTGTCAATGAGTCCCACCAATTCATGGGCAAGAAACCTTTTTTCCCTTTGAGACAGCTGAATGACATCTGTCACCAACAGGCCTGGTGCTCTGTAAACCTCCCAACAATATTCCATCATTGGAACCAGCCTCTGAGACACATGTTGATCAGCTGTGATTTACTGTTCCTTCCAGTAACCTTCCCTGTCACTAAAGGGATTGAGGAAAACTCTACCCGTGCTCCCAATCCTGCAACTAATCTCCCCAGTGCCCTGAAGTCCCTTTTGATGTCTTTTGTGTTTCTCTTGGCAGAAATCTTCTCTCAGTAAATCTCATTTATTGAGAAAAGATTTATTTATTTATTTATTTATTTATTTATTTATTTATTTTTACTTTTTCATAGAATCATAGACTGGTTTGGGTTGGAAGGGACCTTAAAAATCATCTAATTCCAAGATGTCACGGGCAGGGACATCTTCCACTAGACCAGGTTGCTCAAAGCCTCATCCAGCCTGGCCTTGAAACCTTCCAGGAATGGGGCATCCATAATTTCTCTGAGCCACCTGTTCCAGTGCTTCCCTTCCCTCCAGCGTGTCAACTCCACCACACAACTTGGTGTCATGGGCAACTTGCTGACGGTGTACTCAATCCCATCATCCATGTCACTGACAAAGATGTTAAAGACTACCGGTCCCCACATCGACCCCTTAGGAAAGCCACTCATCACTGGTCTCCACTCAGACATTAAGCTGTTGACCACCATTCTCTGAGTGCAACCATCCAGCCAGTTCCTTATTCACTGAGTGGTCCATCCATCAAATCCATGTCTCTCCATTTTAGAGATGAGGATGTCATGTGGGATGGTGTTGAAGGTTTTTCACAAGTCCAGCTAAATTACATCAGTTGCCCGTCCTTTACCCACCAAGGTTGTGAACCCATCATAGAAGCCTACCATAGTCATCAGGCATGATCTGCCCTTGGTGAAGCCATGTTGGCTGTCACTAATCACCTCCTCATTCTCCATGTGCCTTTGCATGATTTCCAGAAGGATCTGCTCCATGATCTTGCCAGGTAGATGGGTGAGACTGACTGGCCTGTAGTTCCACAGATCTTCTATTTTCCCTCTTTAAAAATGAGGGTTATGTTTCCCCTTTTCCAGTCAGCGGGAAATTCACCAGACCACCACATCTTCTTGAATATGATAGATAGAGGTTTTACAACCTCATCCAGTTCTTTCAGGGCCCGCTGATGTATTTCATCAAGTTCCATGGACTTGTGCACCTTCAGGTTCCTCAGGTGTTCCCGAGCCAGATCCTCTCTAAGCATGAGCAGTCCTCCATTCTCCCAGTCCCTGACCTTGCCTTCCATGAGTCAGGGGATATGGCTTGCACCCTTGCCAGTGAAGATTGAGGCAAAAAAAAAAATCATTGACTACCTCAGCCTTGTCCATATCCTCTGAAACCACCTCTCCCGTTTCTTTCCGCAGAGGGCCCACATTTTCCCTGATCTTCTTTTTATCCCCTATGTACCCACAGAAGTCTTTCTTCTTGGCCTTGATGTCCCTTTTGTAGCATTTTTTTTTCAATTTCTCTCTATGGCTGCCCAATATATCCATTTTGAAGGAGTCTGAGAGTTTGTGCTCTGTCATATCCATTATTTTTTACTTTGTTGGTTGCTAAGCAGTCCCTTGTTGCTAAGTAGGGTATGAGCACTTAATTTACTACATTCTTTTTTCTCGTACCAGATTTTAGAAATTGCAGATCCTGTTTAATCAATGTGTAAATGCATGCTTTTGATGTATTTTTCCTAAGAGCAATATTTTGATCATTCTTAATGATACTTAATGAAGTCACCGCATGATTTCTGATTGTACCTAATTGAAGCTTGTGACTTGCATTTCAATGTTATCATCTTACAGTTTTATGTCTATCAGATGTAACTTTACAAGGACCCAAATAAATTAGGAAATATACTGAATTGATGTATTTCTTGGAATAAAGTTGCTTGGAAAAATAGATATAATTTTGCAAATTAATTGTAAGATAAAAGGTATCTCTTATATTACAAATACGAGGTAGAAGAGCCACAAGAAATTAAGATGACTAGAAGGCTGATTTATTATTGTGTAGTGTTGTATTACATAAATGAACTAAAACTATCTGACTATTTCCTTAAGAATAGATACCCATTAAATCTGTCATAACAGTTAATTAGTTATAATTTCAATAAAAATGGTTTTTTTTGAATGCTAACAATAGCTTAGTATTGTACAGGTATAAATATGAAGATAAATCCTGCCCTATATCCCTTGTAAAGTAAAATACACATTCTGCAAATAATTACTTTTAAAAGGCAGTCACATAACCTGTGTAAAACCACCAGACCTATTTATCTGAAAAGATTTTGAGCATCTTCTTCATCTTGAGTTGGGTGCCCAATTGAACACTGGTAAAGGGGCAAAAGAATACTCTTGGTCTAACAGAGAAAATGAAAAACTTATCTCCACCCCCACCATCTCAGCCTTATAGAAATGCAAAGTCTGACATTTACTAGCAAACCAAGGTCCTGTAAATATCTTTCCAGAGACGTAGAGAACAGAGACCTACCAAAGGACCATGGTCAATGTTGTACTCCTGCCTTGTTTCAGTTACAGAGCTACTTGCCACTCTTAAGAAAATTCCAATGGTATGTGGTATTACCTTCCATTCTTCTGATTTATTCCAGTAACTGGGAGAGACCATGTGAGATCATTTATATTTTGGTGTCTTCAAATAAACCACAAGTGTTGGCTTCAGACTGGAAGAAAAAGTTTGATGTCTACATCACTATTACATTAGTGATCAAAAGGTCAGAACTCTATCTCCTTACCTCCATATCCTCACTATATCTACATCTATTTGTTCATGCTTCTGTTATTTGCTTGTTTTGCTTTTTTTTATTTCTCTACTAGGATGAAGATATTTATTTAATTAAAAAAGTGGTTTTCCTGAATTGAAAATAAGTAAAAAGAATAAATGTTAAATATAAGAAAGAAAAAGGGGCGGGGGGAGTGGGTGGGATGTGTGGAATCCCAAATAGAAGATATTCATTAAATTGTAAGTGATAATATGTCAGGATCATTTTGCTTGTTTTTAACAGCTAGTCTTTGGCAATGGAGTTTACAAGCTACCTGAGACAGCCTGAAGTGTAAATAAAATGTCATAGGTAAAGAAAAGCATTTTAAGGCTTTTTAATAAAGATGCTGTCTGCCGTATAAGAGGAAGTGGTAAAAAGAGAGCAGTTAAATATATAGATGCTCTTAAATCCTGTAAGTAACTTCTGACTCACAGTCCAAGTCAATGGACTTGCAAAGTTACTTATGGTCTATCCATGTGGCAAATCTCAGCATTGCATAACACCTTATTTTAAGTGCTTTGTTGGCAGAATGAGTCAGAGCTTTTAGCTGGGTTGTGGGAGGGTTGATGCAAGACATGGAGGCAGTTGGCTTAAGAATATGGCATTCAAAAGCCATCAGGAGTCAAGAGGAGCTGCTGCCTGCTAACTTCATAGTCAGAGCATACTTCTAGAAACTGGAAGTTTGTCACAAAAAAATTCTAGATATTTATCCTGGTTCAATTTCTAAATATTACTCTTTTATTAGGGCACGGAAGAGCATCAATGGAAGAGACAGTAGATATCTACCTCAGGCTATATGCTAACTGAAAGATACAAGGTAGAATGGGTGTCCTTGTACATCTAGACCCACCTCTGCTACTGTTGACACAATAGCATGTAACCACTGCTGTAAAACTGGAGTAATCACTTTAAATCCAGTTATGATTTTTCCTCTACTGTTGCTATAAGAGTGGTTCTCCAGAAAGGTTTCTAGATCCCAGTGACTAAAAGCCTATTAATGGACTAAATATAATTTGTTTGTGGGTTTTTATACTGATATATTCTGTGTTAAAATTACCTTTATTTTAAGTAGCTGCTTTCCCTCTCTCCCTCTCCATTCAATATCAGCTTTAATTTCGCTTGCTGAACAAAAGAAGTTCTCTCAGTCTTTTCTTAAAAGACGAACATTCTTTTTTTTTTTTTTTTTCTTTTTTCTGACCATTCTAGTAACACTGCAAGCTTGCTCAAGGTGCAGATTCAAATCACTTTTAAATTAATCGTACACACTCTGAACAGTAAAATTTGGACATGACAGAACTTCAGTTTAAGCATTGAGTAGGACACAAACAAGCTCTTAGTTCTATTTATGTATATGCAAGATAATACTACAAGACTCAGCTGACTTAGAATTCATAGTGCACTTGAGGATATGACTAGTTGTTGCCATTGCCCCTCTCCTGGTCAAAGAGCGTTGCTCAAGTCTAATGCCTAAGATTCCAAAACATCAGCATCTCCACCCATCCTACTCCATGTTACGGTCAAAATTAGGAAAAAAAAAAATAAAGATTGGGTTCCCACTACTACTATCATTCCAAACATTTTCAAATCACTGCCTAATCAGCTCCCTTCTTGTTTCAGGTTGTCAAACCCTTAAGCGAGCTATTACTCTTCCTCACAATACTAATGTGGCTTTCCAGATACACTGCATCAGCAAAAGCCATGGATGATGTGAATCATTTGTTCTAAGACATGGATGGGTAGAGTATGAATAGAAGACTAAACTGTTTTTATGCTGCCCATCAGAAAATCAAATGATGTAAAAAAACACCAAAAACAATATAGTATTGACCAATGTAGTTACTACTCTGTGTATCTACCAGCCAAAGTTTGGAGGGTTTTCTGATGAGAAGGAAGGAAATAAGAGCGTAGAAATACTTTTCTTCTCGATCCTGAAATGTTTCCATCTTCTTCCTTTTGATTTTTTTTTTTTTTTTTTTTTTTTTTTTTTTTTTTTTTAATTTCTGTTGTGGTTTAGCCCTGACTGGCAACTAATTACCACCAGTCACTCTACCACTTCACACACCCCTCCCCCTGCCCCATTCTCCCAGTGAGGAAGGGTCAGAGGGAAAAAAAAACAAACAACCAAAAAAGAACAAAGGAATTATATAAATTAAACTTATAGTGATACTAACAATCCTACCACTAATAGGTAATTAAAGCAACAGAAAATAGGATCTATGATAGAGTATATCACCACCTGTGGACCAACGCAGCCAGATTTCAAAATAGCAAGCCAAATACGAATGGAGAGAAAAAAAAAAAAAAAGTAAGATCCAAAACCCTGCACCCAAATGTGTGGCAAAAATTCCCCTCCCTGAGCCTGGGAGCAGAGAACAGAGAGAAAGAAACTTCCAATCCCCTCTCACAGATCAATTTAGCCTAACAAAAGACACTGCTTCCCTATTAATAGCCCACCATGAGGACAAGCTTCCAGCAAGGTATTTCTTAGCCTCTGCCCCTCCACCTTCCAAGTTACTTTTTCTTCATTGACGTTTTTTGCATCTTGCAGAACTGCAGACCTTACAAACTGACCACTGAGCTTGATGTATCATGGAATGAAACAAAACAGTGGCCAGCTCTCCACAGCAGAGCAGCTTATCCCTGCCTGAAACCAGCACAATTTCAGCAGTAATCACACTTAAAAGTGAATTATGGAAGAAAAGTGAAAATAGAAACCTTCTGATTCTTTGTGGCATGTTTCATAGAATCATAAAATGGTTTGGATTGGAAGGGACCTTAAAGATCACCTAGGTCCAACCTCTCTGCCATGTGAAGGGACACTCTCCACTAGACCAGGTTGCTCAAAGCCTCATCCAGCCTGACCCTGAAGGCAGCCAGGGATGGGGCATTCACAGCTTCTCTGGTCAACCTCTTCCAGTGCTTCACCACCCTCTCCGTGATTAACATTTTCCTGTTGTCTAATCTAAATCTCCCCATTTTCAATTTAAACCCGTTACCCCTCGTCTTATCACTACAGGGCCCTGTAGAAAGTCTCCCCTAAGCTTTCTTGTAGGCCCTCTTCAAGTACTGGAAGGCTGCAATAAGGTCTTCCTGGAGCCTTCTCTTCTCCAGGCTGAACAAGCCCAATTCTCTCAGCCTTTCTTTATAGAGGAGTTGCTCCAGCCCTCTGAGCATCTTTGTGGCCCTCCTCTGGACTCACTCCAACTGATCTATATCCATCTTATGCTGAGGGCTCCACAGCTGAACACAGCACTTCAGGTGGGGTCTCACGAGAGCAAAGTAGAGGGGGAGAATCACCTCCCTCGACCTGCTGGCCATGCTTGTACTGATACAGCCCTGGATATGGTTGTCTTTCTGGGCTGTCAGCACACACTGCTGGCACATGTCCAACTCATTGTCCACCATTACCCTCAAGTCCTTCTCCTCAGGGCTGCTCTCTATCCATTCTCTGCCCAGACTGTATTTGTGCTTGGGATTGCCCCGACCCAGGTGCAGGACCTTGTGCTTGGCTTTGTTAAACTCCATGAGTTTGACTCAGGACCACCTCTCCAGCCTTCAAGGTCCCTCTGGATGGCATCCCTTTCCTCCAGCATGTTGACGGCACCACACAGCTTGGTGTCATGGGCAACATTGCTGAGGATGCACTCGAACCCATCATCCATGTTACTGTCTGGTGTAAAACAGTACCAGTCCCAACACTGACCCCTGAGGAACACCACTCCTTACTGGTCTCCCCTCAGACATTGAGCCATTGACCACCACTCTCTGTGGAGTGTTACTCAAGGACACTCAAGAGGATGGAAAAGGAGGGCAGAGGAGGGGATGTGAGGGGAAAAAAAATCAATCCTGTGCACATTTTATTATGTGAAAATGTTTTCTTTGTTCTTTTTTAACAACTGAAAGATCTATAAAAGGCAAATCCATTCTGTATGTGAAGAAGAGTGAGGAAAGGATGTTGAAGACGAAGTCTGTCACTCTGCCCCTTACCCTAGCCCCAGATATGTGGTACTAGGCACCAGGCAAATGTTCCAATCTTTCTGTTCATTAACTTATCAACCTGTTTTAAAGACAGGAGTACTGACTGTGCCAAATATATGCTGGGCTCATAATGAAGACAAATGCCCACTTGGAGCTGAGTTCAGACTGTGGAATTCATTTTACTCTGGAACTTTTATCGCTGTATAATTAGAGTGACATTTGGTCAGTCTCATCAGATCTGGATTCAGACCAGGGACTTAGACACTGAGGTCCAATAAATTCTCTCCTTCAAAGCTGATAGTTATTGTTTTAATTATTGTGCTACTTTTACTCTCACTGGGACACGCATTATTATTATTGTTTCATGATTATGGCTCTGTCATTCTGTAGAATGAATTGTACATCTTATCTATACTTCCTATATTTTCCAGATTAGCTGTATTATCTGAAACTCCTAAGGACTTGTGAATTGTCTAAATGTAGACATCACTGGGGTAGAAAATGCCAAAAAGAAAGTCTCAGGGCTGCTAGGAAATTATTATAATTGAACAGCTTACACATTTCTCTTGTGACTGTCATACGGAAAGGAACTGGCTAGTTTACACATTACTGATTTGAAGTAAAATTGCTCAATACTGGTAATTCATAGTCTGATAACTTTGCATCTTGAATTAAATTATCTTACTTTTCTGATCTTAGGTCATTGTGATATATGACATGGAAAAGATAAAAG
This sequence comes from Rhynochetos jubatus, assembly GCA_027574665.1. NCBI lineage: Eukaryota > Metazoa > Chordata > Aves > Eurypygiformes > Rhynochetidae > Rhynochetos > Rhynochetos jubatus. The sequence goes on along the minus strand of CM050690.1, from coordinate 77,665,547 downwards.
AAGCAACTTCAAATAAAGATTTACCTAATCAGATATAAGAAGTTATAAACAACTTTATGTGAACTACTCACTTACAAAACATCCCTGTATTATCAGTGGAGAGAAATGGCCACAGCTCAGACAAAATTTCTCTGTTCTAAAGTAGGCCTCTAAAACAGACAATGTGTGAGAATTCAAAGCAATTAATTCCAAAGGTTCTTAGATCAAGGAGATGGGGTCCAAATTTCTACACTGTAAATATATAAAGTAAGGAAAGATGAATTGTTCTCTATTATTCCTCAGTAATTTTTCAATAAACCTTTTCCTCTTCTGTGTGGGGACTCCAGAAAAAAAAAAAAAAAAAAAAAAAGAAAGAAAGATATTCTGGAGGAATTCGTCTAACATCTTTTACAGAAATAAGCCCATTTTGAAGCATAGTAGATGTATGTAATACACGGGTGAAATAAAGAAACATGTAAAAAATAGAAGGGAGACAGAGGTGAATAAATAAACTGGGTAGCATCAGTTAATGTATTACCTAGCTATAGTTATCTTGTGGCAAATATAAAAAATTACTTTGGTTATTCAATCAGATGTTCTAATATCTGATTCAAATCTGATTCAAATAAAGATCCTTACATCATGGGAGGGGGAATCTATTCTTAATCACAGATTTTATCTAAGAACTCAGGCCAAGATAAATAAGACAAAATATTTCTGTTACTATATGCTAGTCTGCAGTAAATTTTGGGTTAAAATATCCACATTTTTAAAAAAAACACTCAAAAAACGTAATACCTAAAGAGTTTTCAAAAGCCCAATATATTGCTTAGTAAGGACCCAAGTAAAATTGTCGTGGTTTAACTCCGGCTAGCAAAATACCACGAAGCCGCTCTCACAAATCCCCCTCCCCTCCTCCAGTGGAGGGGAAGAATCGGAGGAAAAAGAAATAAGGAAGCTCATAAAACTGAGATAAGAACTATTTACTAATTAAATCTAAATCAATGTATACAGGTACTACTGCTAATAAATACTTAAAATAGTAGAAAATGAAACATATAGTACAATATATACAGTATGATACAATATGATACAATTTCCCACCATCCACTGACCAATGCACACCCAGAAGTTGAGGAATGAAAATCAGACCCAGAGAGCCCGAGAACCACAGCCCGAGAGCGATTGCAGCCCGAGAGCCGCGGCCTGAAGGCCGGAGCCCGGGAGCCTACGCAGCAGATTCCGAGCAAACCTTATCACTGATAACACGGCCAGAAAACTCAAAACAACCCACCATTTCCCACACGAATGAGCCAGCACAGGAGCTGGCAAAGCAGCTAACGCAGGAGGGTTAGCAAGTGCCCGGAGAGATGAGCAAGGGAGTAAGGGAGAGAGAGAGAAGGGCAGAGTAATGGCTACCGGACCCTCTTCCCCACCCCAAGAGACCGGAACATGACGTACTATGGGATGAAATACTTCCTTGGTTAGTCTGGGTCAGCTACAGTATCCGAAGCGGACAAAAGACCGTGAGTTCAGTACAGGCCATCCCCAGCACCAGCTGAGGCCTTATCAATGTTTTCACTTACTGTCCAGCAACAGAGTTCCCTGGCAACCAGAGTAAAAGGAGTTAACCCTTTCCTGACTGAACCCAGCACAAAAGTCTATTTTCTATGGAGCCTTAAAAGTCATATTAACTGTAAAGTTCTTTTCTCTGTCTATGCTTGTTTAAACTTCTGCAAATACGTAGTTCACAACTAGTGCGTCATTTGCTGAAAGCTAAACACAAGTATACTCAAAGTAATCTTACTACTCTTATTGTATCTTATTATCATTAGTAAAGTGAGATGTGATATTGCCCATAGAGCCTGATCCAAGGACAACGGACAGAAGTGTGGAGAGTAGAAAATTCCTGTTACCAAACATGCGAGATTTACGAAGTGTGCCTGTAATATTTTCCTAATTAATGGAAAGGGTTAAGTATTTTAGTGCATTGTTTCTCTGATCTATTTTAGGCATCTCCTTGAAGATGAGAAGATATGAATTATTATGTAAATGTGTCTACTCCTTTTTAGTAAGTATAAGGAAAATGTAGAGAGATCTCCGTAAGATAGATAATGTATACCATCAGTCAGATAAATTTCACTCCTTAACAAAAAGCATATTTAGCAAAGCACCTAAAATGTTCAAATTTCACCTAATTATCACCAATAGGAATATAGATGTTTAAAATACTTACCTATAATTCATGTTAAAGTGGAGTTGCTCTAGGCACTTTGCAGTATAACTGAAAGAGTAGTAGGTGTAAACATATTTTTAGAGCTCTCATATTTCTTGTCTTTTTAAAAGATCAATTTATTTTTAATAAAATAATGAAGGAAATTGTTTCCATTACAAAAGCAGGGAAATTAGTTCAATAACTTAACCTTTCCCTTCTTCCTGCACAGTCTTAAACTCATAAAAATAGCTATGCATTGAAGTTAAAGACCTTGCACACTATTCAGAATATAAATAATCACATCTAGTATAAATAAACAAGCAGGTACATTGTTTAACGATTAATGCCCAACACATGAATAAGAACACACAACAGAGACAGAAATATTTAGTTTTGTATTATAGAACATCGTTAGGAAATATGTGATAAAATACAAATGTGGTAGAGACTCCTTAAAATGCATAACTTCCACGTATGATCAATTGTCTCATCAACCCATTTTATTACACAAGGAGTTTGATAATGATGGAGACCGATGACATGCAATATTCAAATATGTGGTTTGTTTATTGTATCACTGAATAAGTGAAAGTGAATGGTGAAATATCTTTTGTCTTCTCTTTTACTGTTTTCATGTGGAAAACGCATATTGCAGACACGTATTTTAGGCACTGGGAATCTGACGTTTACTGTTTCTGTATACATCCCATGATGAACTGTCAGAACTTGCTTAAGACTCTCAGCTGAATTAGTCTACCTTTGCAACCAAGGTAGGCTGGTACTTTTTCACTCCATCTTTTACCTCTTCTACTATTCAGAGTAAGAAAGTGATTCTCTGCTAATGAGAAGCATTTTTTATTTCTGTTCCAAGTTAAAGACTCAGGGAATTGTCAAATTTAAACCTATTTAGCATATTTAAGTTAAATCCTGGCAGGTTATAAACACCTCGGTAACAGAGACCAAAACAGAAAGTTAACTTTCTAGCAATGCATAACCCTGGCATCAGTTTGTTCTAGAGGTTTCTCTGTCTTGGACCACAACAAACTCAGGGGAAGTTCACATACTTAATGTATCTGATGGATTATGGTATTCCTCAAACATTTGCCCCAACTTTCATCTTACTCCATTATTTTGTTAATGAGCTTTGTAAAAAAATGACATGCTATTCACTAGAGGCACAGCACGGGAAAGAACTGCAAATGCAAATGAAAGTTGGAATGCTGTAAAGAATATATTGTCTGCCCTTGAAAACCTGATCAGTACACAGAGGGTAATATATAGCTGTATCATAACATTGTATAATATTGATGAATAGATCTGCTATAAGAGTTTAGAAGTCCCAAAACACAAAAACTCAGACTACACCTTTATCAGGAGAACGGAGGTCCTGCTGTACAAGTGTAAATGAGAAAATGAAGTCTTTCTTATCATAAAACACTGAATGAGGAAATGACCCCTTTCTGCATAGAGTGGTTATGCTAGTGGGTAACAATGGCATAAAAGAACTTCATATGCAAACCATAAGTCTTTTCTGAAACATTTAGAGCAGTAGTTTAGGAAGTTTTGCAGTAGTTTGGAAGTAGTTTAGCAGTAGTTCGGAAGTTTTACTTTCAAAGGCAATAGTGTTAAGATTGAACTCAATAAATTACAACAGAGCAAAACATATCTTGCATGGTAACACAAGAGAAGACATACCAGAGAGCTCTCTTTCCATGTTTCCATTCTTCTTCAAAAAAATGGACAAACCAAATTTTGATTCTTCAAAAAGCCATTGTAAGTACATTCATTATGTGTAATTCTAGAATTCAGTTTTACATTAACTGAGATGAAACTAACTTTTCTTTTTATTAGCATTTCTCACAAATATTTAACAACAAAAAGAATTTTCCTTAGGCACTATTCTGTGCACTATGTGGCATTTAATTGAGTAATTAAACATCCTCTATTTAGATCTCCTCTTCAATAACTCTTGCAAAATTGCAGCTTGGAAAAGAAAACCTTCCTGACTTATTCTAGGCCAATAATCAGAATTCCAAATTTAGAATAATCATCCTCATCACTGCCACAGATATATTTATTAAAGTCTATTTTCTCAAATTAAGTAACAGAGATAGCAGAATACTGGCAAAAAAAAAAAAAAAAAAAAAAAGAGTCAACTGAAAAAACCAGCAGATATTTCCCCAAACGCTCAAATTCTTCATTACTCTTCAGTATGCAGTTTCAGCCTCTTTTGTTTCCATTTTATTTGCTTTGATTTTTAAGAGTTTTTATTACACAGATATTTAAAGAAATTAATGTTTAATGTTGTTTATACAATAACTCACAGGTCTGATCCAAATTCTAATGATGTAAAAAGTGAATCTTTTCATCATTTCAACTTGTATTGGATTAACCTTGAAAATCCCACGTGTGCAGATAATTTGTTATTTGTTATTCTTTAGGGGTTTTTTTTCTGTGTTCATTATTTGTCATTCTTTGTATATGATTGAATTCAAATCATACAATCTAACCATATTGTGTTACTTGACTAATCTATTGCACACACCATGACTAATCAACTGAAAGCAGTATGCGATTGTAATTTTCAGTCTTTGGATCCTTTCTGAAGATAATGTTATTCTCAAGAAGAATGATAACTTTTTCTAAGAAATATGGGTTTTCTTCTGTAATGCCTTCTTCCAGTATTTTACCTTGTTTTACAGTTTAGTAGTCATAGTAATTTTGACAAAATTTACACAAAAGACAATTGTTGCCACTACGAAGCATGAATTCTGATGAACAGAAAATTTCAGTGATTTCTGTTACTCATTTTTGTACATAAAAGGAACAAATGGAAAAGTAAATTTTCTCCTTTCTTCAATTATTTTAGTATAAATATTTGCATTTATATATTATAAATGTAATAAAATACTTCTGACAAAATGACTGAGAGATCTCTTTTGAACCCTCAGGACAGAAATATTGGCATTTTGCACAACCAGAAAGCATAATACAGATCAAGCTGCTGTAAATTCTTAACACCTTCTTACCTGGTTAAAAGAAATCATATGTTAGAAACATATTGAGCATAAAGGGATAGACAACCCATATTCTCCAAGAATGTACATGCCTATGAAAGACAACTGTGGCAAGAGGTGGAAGAGGGTAATAATAGTCATAGCATATGTCACAAGTTAGATATGTGTAGCAAAATTAACATGATGGTTATTTATATGAACAAAGTCTCTAACAATTATAAGATTAATATTTATGACTTCTCCATACAGTCAAATCAGAACTAACCTCCAAAAAAATAACAGCAGGAATTCTAAGTATAAGAAAAATGACGACATGATTTTTTTTTTTTTTTTTTTTTAATAAATGACTGGTTTAACAGATCTATTAAAACATAAAATCATAAAATGGTTTATATTAATAGGAACTTTAAAGACCATTGGTTCCAACCCCCCTGCCATGGACAAGGATCCCTTCTGCTAGACCACATTGCTCCAAGCCTCATCCAGCCTCGCCTTGAACACTCCCAGGGATGGGGCATCCACAGCTTCTCTGGGCAACTTGTTCCACTGCCTCATCACCCTCTTCATGAAGAATTTCTTCCTCACATCTCATCTAAATCTCCCTGCTTTCAATTTAAATCCATTACCTCTTTTTCTGTCACTACAGCTTTCTTGCCAGCCCCTTAAGGTACTGGAAGGCAGCAATAAGGTCTCCTCAGATCCTTTTCTTCTCCTGGCTGAACAAGACCAACCCTCTCAGCCTGAACCTATAGGGGAATTGCTCCAGCCCTTACCCTCTCCATGGCCTCTTCTGGACCTCCTGCAACAGGTCCATATGATTCTTGTGTAGGGAGCCTCAGAGCTAAACACCACAGAACTTCAGATGGGGTTCACATGAGAGGAGAGTAGAGGAGGATAATCCCCTCCCTCGACTTGCTGGCCACACTTCTCTGAATATAGCCCAGGATACAATTGGTTTTCTGGGCTGCCAGTGTACAGTGCTGGCTCATGTCCAGCTTTTCATCCACCAATACCTTCAAGTCCTTCTCCTCAGAACTGTTCTCAAGCCATTCTCCACTCAGCCTGTGTTTGGGATTGCCCTGACCCATGTTTAGGACCTTGCACTTGGCCTTGTTGAACAACGTGTTTGGCACAGGCTCACGCCTCCAGCCTGTCAAGGTCCTTCTGGATGGCATCCATTCCCTCCAGCATGTCAATTGCACCACACACCTTGGTGTCAATGGCAGACTTGCTGAGGTTGTACTCAATCCCAGTGTCCATAAAACTGACAAAGATGGTGAACAGTACCAGTCCCAACCCTAATCCCTGAGGAATGCCACTCATCACTGGTCTCCACTCAGACATAGAGCTGTTGACCACAACTCTGTGAGTGAAACCATCCAGACAATTCTTTATCCACCAAGTGGTCCATCTGTCAAGTCCATGTTTTTCCAATATAGAGACAAGGATATCATTCAGGACAATGTCAAATACCTTGCGCAAGTGTAGGCAGATGACATTGTTTGCTTTTCTTTTAACCACCAACACCGTAACCCTGTCATAAAAGGACACCAAATGCACCAGACATGATCTGCTCTTGCTGAAGCCATGTTGGCTTTCACCAATCACCTTCTTATTTTCCATTTGCCTTAGTTTCCAGGAGGATTTCCTCTATGATCTTGACAGGCAAAGAGGTGAGAATGGCAGGCCTATAGTTCTTTGGGTCTTCCTCTTTTCCCTTTTTAAAGATAGGGGTTATGTTTCCTCTTTTATAGTCAGTGGGAACTTAACCAGACCACCACGACTTCTCGAACGTAATGGATAGAGGTTTCGCAACCTCATCTTCCAGTACTTTCAGAACCCATGGATGTATTTCATCAAGTCCCATGGACTTTTGCACCTTCAGGTTCCTCGGGTGTTCTCAAACCTGATCCTCTCTAACCATTTTCCCTGCTCTTCATTGTCCCAGTCTCTCCTCTTGCCTTCCGCCACTCAGGGGTATAGCTTGAGTCAGTGAAGACTGAGGCAAAAAAATCCTTGAGCACCTCGACCTTCTCCATATCCTGGGAAATCAGCTCTCCTGTTTTCTTCTGCAGAGCACCCACATTTTCCCTGACCCTCCTTTTATCCCCTATGTAGCTATAGAAGCCCTTCTTGTTGCCCTTGATATCACTCGCCAGGTTTCATTCTGTCAGGGCTTTAGCTTTCCTAAGCTGATCCTTGAGCTCCCAGACAAATTTTCTGTACTCCTCTCAGGCTCCCTGTCCCTGCTTCCATCCTTTGAAGGCTCCCTTTTTGCACTTCGGTTTGTTCAGGAGCTGCTTTTTCATCCACTCAGGCATCCTGGCATTTTTAATTGACTTCCTCTTCATTGGGATGCACAGCTCCTGAGCTTGGAGGAGACGGTGCTTGAGTACTAGCCAGTTATCTTGGGCCCCTCTTCCCTCCAGGGCTTCATCCCATGGAACTCTGACAGTCAGTACCCTGAAGAGGCCAAAGTCTGCTCTCCTGAAGTCCAGAGTAGTGACCTTGCTATGCATCCTTCTCGCCTCCTTAAGGTTCTCAATATCTCCACCATTTCATGGTCACTGCAAGGCTGCCCTTGAGGTTCACATTCCCCACCAACCCCTCCATGTTGGTGAGAACAAGGCCCAGCATGACACCCTTTCTCATTGGCTCCTCTGTCACTTGGAGAAGGAAGTCATCATTAATGCATTCCAGGAACCTTCTGGCTTGCTTGTGCCCTGTCATCTTGTCCCTCCAAAAGGGGATGAGCAAGTTCCCCATGAGGACCAGGATTTGTGAACATGAGGGTGCTGCTATCTGTCTGTAAAGGGCCTCATCCCCTGCCTCATCCTGTTCAGGTGTCCTATAGCAGACCACCACTACCGTATCCCCTCTTCTGCCCTCCCTTTAAATCTGACTCATAAGCTCTCAGTCAGTTAAACGTTGTTTGACAACTATGAACTCCTTCACAACCTTTTTCATAATATTAGCCAGGTCACTTGTATGTTGTCGGTTTTTTAATTCCTCAGTAATAAATATTGTACTGCATTCCCTATTGTATTTGGTATATGTTTGTGCTATGTTTTCAGTGGTGATGGTGGAATATATATCTCTGCCGAGGCACACAAAATGTCACTTATTACGGTCAGCATCAGAAGGTGAATCTTTAACCTGTACTTTCAGGCCTGGAGATTATCCCAGAAGAATATCATCCTAGAAAGTTCACAGACTTAAATTCACCACTGCTGAATGCTTCACATCTTTTCAACAGCTCTATAAATACTTTGATTGTGTCCAACAATTCAATGAAATACCAAAGGTGGAATTGTTACATCCTCGTATCTTTCACTGACTTCAGGGAAGATTTACAGAAGAGAGGTCTGGAGTGAAAATTTCAGGATCCAGAACAATTCACTTACATGTCCACTAATAATCATCCAAAATTCCCTAAAAACTTTATAGCCTCCTTGATGTTGATGCAGCAGGACCAGATTCATTGTACTGCAGCAGTCATAACAAATACTTTATCTTCTTTTTTCAAAATATCACAGATTTTTTCAGCACTCTAATTTTGCTGTTTGCAACATCTACAGCTGGTAAATTTGCAACTAATAACCAACTTCATTTGAAATCCACAAATTCAGTTCAGTGCTACAAAATAATATAGTCAGAAACAAAGGAAGAACAAAAAGGCAAGAAATATTTCATCCATGTTATTGAGAGACTGTTCATTATGTCAAAAGAAAAATGATGTTTCTAGTTTATATTGGCAAATAGACCTGCAGATGAATCTGCAATGGACAATGGATGGTCCATAATTTGGGGATACATGCTTGAGTGCTTTTCATCGAACTCCTGTAAAGAAACACAGATCAAGATTATCCCAAGAATTTATACCACAGAGGAAAAACTGAATAAGATTAACAATGTACCTGCTCCAGGCTGTTTAGAAAAACAAAGTAAAATGAAAATCAACCCACAGCTATTCTGTCCAAACATTACAGATGTGTTTGGCATCAACCTAGTAAGGACAAAGTGGGCAAGTGGGCAATGTATTCAACAAATATATTGAATATTTCAAGCTCAGAGAGAAAATTCTGGACCACTATCCAGACTAGCAAAACCTTCAAGGCTGATTTTCTAGTCTTTGTGAACTGATTTGTCTTCTCTAAAATCTGGACTAGCATCAGAAAACCCAATATTTTTTCAGTACCTGATTCCCTTTCTCTCTAGGAAAGGTGACACCATTGACAGACTATTTTGCATGATATTCAGTGATTTTTTATCGTTGTCTTCTCTGGAAGTTGAGCTTAATCCCACCTAATCTACACAATGAGGGACAGTAACTTGAGTCACAGCATCAGTAAAGGTCTAAGCACACCATTAAATAGAGGAGAAAGCTGTTCTTTCCAGAAATTAAATTCCTCAATTGAGTAACCTTACTGTATATTGCAATATTTTTTCTCATTAACTGTACACACACAGACACATATATGTACATTAGTGCACGCATATATATGAATATGTTCACACATCACACATACACAGTCTAAGGTGAGGGCATTTAGTGGTCAGCAGCAGTCTCTGAGCTCCAGACAGAACTCGGTTCAGCACTTGTTATTCAAACTGGAAGACAGAAATAACGAGATAATTACCCTGTGATTACACAGCACTTACCTTGCATTGCTTATATAGCATATGTCCGACAGTTACAATGGAGTTACTCAAAAATATATGTAGTAAACAATGTGCTTAAAATAAAGCCAGACCCTTTCTTCTGGCCTTTGTTTTTAAATTTAGTAATTTAACATGTCATTCCCTTTATCAGCTCTTTGTTCTGCTGACTTACGAGGGAAACAGAAATTGGTGCAACAAATTTGCGCTTTTAACAGGTTTATTATTACATTATTACATTATTCCTTTATGGGGTCTTCTACGTAATTGCACAAAATGATGTTATAAATCCCCACCGGAAATACTTGTAGTCTGATGTCCGACGTCTAGAGGACACAAGCAGTGCATCTCCCCCATCTGCTATTAGCACGCCTATATGTTCCTTTAGGTGCATTAGAGGGCAAAGCAAACAGGGGACAAAGACTAAATGATCCAAATGGATAGAGGAAAGGAAAGAGAGGGGGAGAGAGAGGATTTGAAAATAAGCCAACAAGCACTTACAGCAAAACTAACTACCAGCAAAACATTTCCTTCACCACAAAGGTTGAATCAAAACCCTATTCCCCCAGCATATGAATTAGAAGAACAATTGTGTGATTATGATTAAAAAAAAGAGCATTACATTTTATGTTCAGCTATAATTGGTATTTATGACAATTTATGTAAACAGTAATGAAGCCTATGTGATTTTTGCAGGGAAATTGCATTATGACACCAATGATCGTTACTGTTAATTTTCCTGAAGATGATGGCAATCAGCAGGCATAGTTTCATTGTAAATAGGTTAATTTAAAATTCAAACGCTGCTGGTATTTCAAAATGAGTTCACATTTGATTTCCGAAGGCTTTGGCCCTGACTGTCACGATGTCAGTGAAAAAATGTTCCACAACAAGAAGAAAGGGCAAATGAGAAAGCATAAGAAAGACTGAATGAACTTAATTCCAGGAATGCATTTCCTCCTGCTAATTCAACTGTGTTTCTACATGTGCTGTGATCTACTACGTTTTTACCAATCGCTTACCCATGTTTGTCATGAGAAGGAGGCTTATGACTTCTACAAATCATGAGCTAATCTGGTAGTTTATCCAGATTATTTATGATGGCTTTGCAAAGGGCCAGTATAAAGGAATCCTCATCAGTGGAAGTCACAGTAATCATGTTTCTTAACACACTACAGCAAAACTCACCCACTGGCATATCTTCCTTCTCAGCAATATCTTTCAGCGCCTAAAACCCCATACTTGCCACCACTTTTGAATGTAGGGGTTTTATACATATAATCAAACTCCCAGTACTGCTGTGTGAGGAAATTCAATATCATCTCCCGTTTCACAGAAGGGAAACTTAAATTCCAAAACCTGAATTTTTAGTTGCCAGCATAACAAAGAAGAGGAAACTGCATAATTTTTTAATCCCAGTCAGAGAGAAAACTGGGATCCAGTTACACTTAGGACACCTCAGATTAAGACCTCCACAACCTTCTCTCTTCACCTGAATCACACCATATCTTTCAGCATGTGCATTTTTATAAACTACTCCAAAAAGTATTTTCCGTGTTTTGAGGCCCTTCTACTAAAGCTGTTTGAAAATATTTTCTTATCTGTAAATTGATTTGAATATGAATATCTAAATGATACATTTCTCCATAAGTAGGCAGAGAATGAGTAAGCTTGGAGGCCAACTTAGATAAAGACTGCAATGAAACCTACATGTCTTCAGCACAAGGTCACTTTCAAGGGCAACATTAACAACTTGTTCATAATCTAATGACACATTTAGATTAGAGTTTGCAGTGTACATACGTAGCTTTTTTTCATTCTCTCTTTATTGCCAGATAAGATGTTTGATAGGAATCTCTACTGTAACCTTTCAAGATTCATTTATTTAGGAGAACCAAAATAATGAAATGCCAAATGAATTAAGAATGATATTTCGTATAATATCAAGTGAAGACAATTTAAATAGTCCATATGCACAAGCTTCCAGAGATGAATGATCTGTTCATTTGTTAGTGTAAATGGGATGCATCTGTTAGTTATTTGCTGTGTCTTGAGAATTTTTTAAGAGTGAAATTCAGAATATTCCCAAGATAGGCCAAAAGCATATCGTAAAACTTTATCTTCAGATTTGTAATGGCTTATTCTGGCTGTCTTCATGTATGTGAATTGTGCTTAAAGATCTTGGTCTTTTTTAAACAGAATTAGTAACTTTTTTTTTTTTTTTTTGTAAATTCTATTTGAAATCCCAATCACACATTCTTACAGGGGCAGCACTTGTTAAAACACAGGTGAGAAGTGAATATACTTTTTCTGGAAAAGATAACATTTGGGGCAAACCAGAATGATGATAACAAACTATGTATCCAACTGAAATATAGAACAGAGGTATGATTTGTTTGTTCTCTTCAGAGATCTTACAGAATTTGCTAAAAATGACACTGAACATTTTTGAAAATTAATATTTATAAGACATACAATCGACTTTGGTAGTCACCAATATACATCTGGCAGAAATATCAGAATATGAAGTGTAATTTCATTCTGCATTCTGAAATTTGCAGTAAAAGTGTCTGTAACACTAGGAATCAATAGTACTGGGTATGGAGCCATTTAAGACAACATTTTTGTTATGAATTTTGAAATGGAGCTATTTGAGAAAGCATGATGATATGATAACAATGGTAACAGTAGTTGTCCTTATTATGGTAGCATTTAAGATCTTAAACTAGAAACAGGATCCAATAATACAATGCCATGGAAACAAATAAAAACTTTTTCCCAGAAGACCTTATCGTTTACACAAATAAACAAAACAAAATATAAAAAGGAAACAATGGGTAGAAAATGTAATGGAAACGAATCAACTTATTAAAAGCTTTCTGATTACATTAGATACTGAGATAACTTCCATTATTTATTTGTTGGATAGTGTACCTATGGCAAAACATATCTCAAGAAGTCTTATTGAGAATAGACTTTGTCTGCTAAATCTAGAAACAAATAAAGTTGTTGAAGTTTCTGAAAATCCTATCCCAACAAATTACTGACCTAAATTTTGGATATGAGTTGCCTCATCTAGTTGCAAACATCCAGAAACATTGCAACCAGTATCTAAATATTTAAGGTAAGAATTTAAGTTTCTGCTATGGTCAATAGAGAGAAACAGATAGGCAGATCCACAGGGTGGTCCATCTCTGCTTCCTAGTTACTATGGCATTACCTCATAACTGGATGAACTCCTTCCTGGAATCCCTACTCCTCTCCATTAACTGCTGTGTAAGTCTACACAGCTACTTGAAGTTACATGTCTACCTTCAATGCAGCATTAAATGCAGTCTCAGAACTCTAATAGTGTAGACCTATAACATTGTATTGACATTGTTGAGGGTAGGCCACATGCTTTGTCCTGAGATTGCAAGGCCTGAAGTCTGGGATTAGCACGGCCTGAGCTGTCTGATTTTTTCTTGTCCTGCCTGCAGATCTGTTTTACTTGGTTTAGGTGTAAATGTTGACCATGTTTCTATTGCTGATTTGCTTTGCTTTTGTTTATTTTTGAGTGGTATGACTACAGTTATATATAGACAGTGGTAATAAGCATTTATTCTGTGTAGAATGAGGTATCTATGACTAACAAAATGACACAGTCTAGAGAAATACAGATATGGGATATGCTGCACAGGAATACAGGCATGGATTGATAAAAGATAGGGCACAAAATGCCACTGGAAACCCCACAGCTATTAACAACTTATTCATGGTCAGTTAACTGGAAGAAGACCTGGACCTGGGCAAAACTTGTTTTAGGGGTAGTAACAAAAATATGTATATGAATATGTAATATTCATGTAATATTCATAAAAGGGAACATACTTTGTGTATGTGTAATGTGAAGGTGAAGACCAATGAAGAAAGCACAGGGTGTAAAAATGTGTTTATAAATATATAAAACTGACCCCACGTAGATCCTAGAGTGAAGAAGAAACTGTCAACATCAGCTTGATATTCTTCCCACCTAAGGACTGTTGGATGCTGAGAATTCACCATAACCCTTGTTGCCACCACCAGCACCACCACCAGAATAAAAACACTGACTTTCGGATGCTGAAGAAGATGGTAAGTATAATACTAGGAAAAGGGATGAAAACACAGAAGTGTGTGTAACAATTTTAAGGTTTTTTCTTTTCTTTTTCTGTACAATTAAGTCTGAACTAATAGTGATTAGACCTCAAAGATGTCAATTGTACTATCAGTAGATTCTTGGCTTTACTTACGTATAATGTACTTTTCATCTTTGCTTGAAAACAATATTTTCAGCGTATGAGTGCCTTTGGTTTTCCAATGAAAGTTCATGCTAGCCTGGACTTTGTCTACTTTATGTGGGAGGGAGTTTCTATCTTGCCTGTGCTGACCACCTGCATTGATTTGATGTCAGTCCCCACCAAGACTGATAAATCAGACATTGTCCTGCATATGAACCTTGGTGAAGGTTGCAAATTTCATAACTGGAGTTTATGTACTATGGAACCAAGATCACATTTTGGTTTAGCTGAATATCCAGAAAATGTCTTCTTACGATCTTAAGGAGATCGTGCATTTACCTTTTATATGAGAAATCAGCCTATCTTTCCCACTCATCCTCAAAACATCAAAACTGTACTTACCATATCTCTATGAAGAACCCCAGTTCTGCATTAAGATATTCAAAGAAGCTAATATTAACTTCCTTAATTCAGAAGGGTCACAGCAGCATTACACTGCATTTGGGCCTAGATTGTAGCTCTTTTTTTATAAAGCTGCCACTGATATCAAGAACTAATCAGACTTCAGACTGATGTTACTTGAAAATCCACAGAACTCTAGACCTTTCAGGTCCATATAAATATGTTTCTTACAAGTGGATATGTCATAAAACGAAAGACTTGTAAATCTGCAAAAGGAGAAGAAGTGGTATTTGGGTTATATTGTTTTCACCATGACCATTATAGAGTGTCAAAGCCTAAATTGCTATATGGAATCATCTACATTGCACTAAAACTTATTCTGGAGTTGTGGAGTTCTTTTCTCTTCATTGTTCCTTGCTTTTCACATACCTATCTGTTTTAAACCACTTAAGCACAAACATTTGTAAGTTACTGGAAATGAAGATGAAATTTTACCCCATAATGTCATTGGAATTGAATATTGTGACTGGATAATGGTCTCCAACAGATAGCAAATATAAGTACTGAACCAAAGCTGACATGTTTATTTTCAAAGCTGGAGACTATTTTTTCAATCACAACATTGAATTTCTTTTTCATTAATTCCATTACAGCATCATGGTTCATTGCCAATCGAACAGCAAGTATATAAAATAGATGAATGACCCACAGACTCGGAAAATCAAATGTTGGTTGTACTAGTTAAAAGATCAAGTAATCTCTACATTTGGATAGGTGGAAAACTTTGTTGATTATAGAAATTTTATAGGGTCATGTGTAACTTTCGTGTAGATACAAAACCCAAGGACAACCATGCAGATGTTGGAATTTCATCCAGAGAAATAGTCTTCGTTAGTTTGTTCAACAAGTTACTGTTCAATTTATTACTGACTATTTAATCAAACATAAATAAACTCCATCTTTAATCAGTCATTGGTGATTTACTCTTTGGATATGGTGTCTTCTCTATGGATTATTGATAAACATACACCTATACAGATAGGAAGCTCAAAACATATTTGTTAAGAATCTCAGCAGCAACTTCATGTAAAAAAATAATGGAATATATGGAAAGAAGGGAAAGAGAGAGCAGTTCACATTTTACCAATATCAGTAATAGCTCACAATCTTCTTCTTCTTTTTTTTTTTTAATCAAATTTCAATGATATCTGGAATTAGCAGTGCAGAATCTGTAGTGAAATGACCTCATACTCTGATCAGACCTCATTTGATTTATCTCTGTCAGTGCAAAATCCTGGGAAAGGGAAAAAGACAACTGAACCTCAATCCTTTTGAAGGTGTACTCTACACTGACATAAAGACTAAGCTAACATTAAGTCTCCCCATGTGAAGACATCCTCTCAACCCACATGCCAGCATTGTGGAATTCACCCTCACTGCTTACCATCTGCCCAGCATGAGCACAGGTGAACAAGGACATACTGCTAACAAAGAAAGGGAAGCTGTTATTTATTATTCATCAATCTCTAGGTCTTCTTTGCCACTCACAGTTAGCGTACTTGCCACAGACATTATTTACCATTTGACAGTTCAATTCAGGTACATCTAATGGAGACAGTGCTTGTAGCTAGCACTCATGTATACCAGAACAGTCAGTATCTCTCAAGCATGACATGCACATTATAGAGCAAATGCAAATGAACAGGACCTGTTGCAAAGAGCTTACAATTTAATATAAGGGAGAGAAAGAGCAGCAAGGTGGGGCACAAAGAGAACTAAGAGGAGAGAAATATTACTAAGCCAAAGCATTTCCAAATCAATTACCACACACTGAAAAATTCTACATTGGCTTAAGACCATAACATATGTATGTGATACAGTAATACGATATGGAGGGGCCAGATGTAATGCACCCAAGGGTACTGAGCTGGTGGAAGTGCTCACCAAGCCACTTTCAATCATTTATCCACAGTCCTGGTTAACTAGGGAGGTCCCAGTTAGCAAGTGTGACAACGATCTGCAAGAAAGGCCAGGAGGAGGATCCGGGAAACTACAGGCCTCTCAGCCCAACCTTCATGTCTGGGAAGATGCAGCAGATCATCTTGGGTGCCATCACATGGCACTTATAGGACAACCAGGTGATCAGGTCCAGTCAGCATGGGTTTATGAAAGTCAGGTCCTTCCTGACTAGCCTAATCTCCTTCTATGGTAAGATGACCTGCTTAGTGGATGAGGAAAAGGCTGAGGATGTTGTCCAACTGGACTTTAGTAAAGCCTTTAACACCATTTCCCACAGCATTCTCCTGGAGAAAATGCCTTACATGGGTGTATTCTTCACTAGATAAAAAAAGTGTGGATGACTGGGCCCAAAGGGTTGTAGTGAATAGAATTAAATCCTCTTGATGGCCGGTTGCAAGTGGAGTTCCCCAGGGGTCAGTGTTGGGGACAGTCCTCTTTAACATCTTTATCAATGAGATGGACAAGGGGATCAAGCGCACCTTCTAAAAGTTTGCAGATAACACGAAGTTGGGCAGGAGTGTTGATCTGCCTGAGGGTAGGAAGGATCTACATAGGGATCTGGACAGGCTGGATCAATGGGCTGAAGCCATTCGTATGAGGTTCAACAAGGCCAAGTGCTGGGTCCTGCACTTGGGTTACAATGACTCTCTGCAATGCTACAGGCTTGGGGATGAGTGACTGGAAAGCTGCCCGGAGGAAAAGGACCTGCAGGTGTTGGTCAACAGTGGCTGAATATGAGCCGGCAGTGTGCTCAGGTGGCTAAGAAGGCCAACAGCATCCTGGCCTACATCACAAACAGTGAGGTCAGCAGGACTAAGAAAGAGATTGTCCCCCTGTACTCAGCACTGGTGAGGCTGCACTTTGAATACTGTGTTCATTTCTCATCCCCTCACTGCAAGAAAGGCACTGAGGGACTGGAGCATGTCCACAAAAGGGCAGTGGAGCTGGGGAAGGGTCTGGAGCACAAGGCCTGTGAGAAGCAGCTCAGGGAGGTGGGGGTGTTCAGCCTGGAGAAGAGGAAGCTCAGGGGAGCTTATCGCTCTCTACAGTTGCCTGAAAGGAGGTTGTAGAGAGGTGAGGGTTGGTCTCTTCTCCCAAGTGACAAGTGACAGGACAAGAGGAAATGGACTCCAGTTGTCCCAGGGGAGGATTAGATTGGATATTAGGAAAACAAAATATCATCAAAAGGTTTGTCAGGCATTGGAACAGGCTTCCCAGGGAAGTGGCTGAGTCATCTTCCCTGAAGATATATAAAAGATGTGGATGAGACATGTAAATGATTTCATGATTCTATATAAAATGATACAATGATAATGTTGTATCTGTATGATTTTGTAAATTCTGAAATACTGATTTTTGCCCATATAATGAGGAGAAGGAACTGGGGGTACTGGTGGATGAAAAACTGGACATGAGCTGGCAGTGTGCACTGGCAGCCCAGAAAGCCAACCGTATCCTGGGCTGTATCCAGAGAAGCATGGCCAGCAGGACGAGGGAGGGGATTATCCCCCTCTACTCTGTTCTCATGAGACCCCACCTGGACTTCTGCAGCTCTGGGGTCATCAGCATATCGACCGGTTGGAGTGAGTCCAGAGGAGGCCATGAAACTGAGCAGAGGGCTGGAGCACCTCTACTATGGGGACAGACTGAGAGAGTTGGCCTTGTTCAGGCTGGAGAAGAGAAAGCTCCGGAGAGACCTTACTGCTGCCTTCCAGTACCTGAAGGGGACCTACAGAAAATCTGGAGAGGGGACTTTCTACAAGCACCTGTTGTGATAAGACAAGGGGTAACAGATTTAATTGGAATGTGCATAGATTTGGATTAGATGTTGTTTGTTTTAAGATTAAAAATGTAAAGAAATATATATTAAAATCCACAGAAAATTCTTATTTTACATTAGGTACTGTCACAGTACTAGTCAGTAGATAATACATAACATAAAATATTAAGTGAATAATGTCAGGTAAATCTAGAAGAAGAGGGGGAAAGGGAAGTTTATAACAGTGATTATATTCTGGTTCCTTCAACAGTGATACATATTCAATTTTTTTTCATGAAAATAGATAAATCAATTACAATTTCAATTAAGTGACTAGTTAGTCTCTCCCAAAATTTTTTACTCATTTTATACCATGTCTTTTTACTGTCTTTGTATAGCCTTTCATCACAGCATCACTCACAATTAATGAAGTTCAATAATGGCTGGCCTTCTGAATCCCAGACATCTCCATTCAGTGCTACTTACTATTACTCCTGCTTTCTGGGCAATCAGTTAGTTTTCAGTACATGAAGCTGAGTTCATATCTCAGCCAATTTGAACTAATTTTTTGAGACACTGTATCAAATGATTTACTAAAATCCAAATATATTATGCCAAATGCATTCCCTTCAGCCACTAATTTTGTAATTCTGTCATAAACAAGCAATCAGGTTCATCTGACAAGATTCGTTCTCCTAAAGCCCTGCTGCTTATTTATAATAACCATCCACAACTACATGAAAGATGCATGCACAAAAAATGGAAAGAGTCTGGATCCTGCAAAATACAGAAAGCTGAAGTTCAAAAAAAATAATGTGGTGAAGCAATCCACTGATTATGTGAACAGTACTTTGAAACAGACACTACAGAGATTGGTAGGTTATATAACTTGCTTGCAACTAGAAGAGTTTAGGTTTTAGTCAACATAAAGTACTTTCAACCACTCATTTATTTTTTTGTTTATTTATTTGCATTTTCTCCTTGCTGCTTGTAAAGACTGTATGGGTCTCAACAAGCTATGGAAGAATAAGATAAGAATAAGAACTTTTTTAAGTGAGTTTTTGTTTAGTGATAGAATCCAGGGGAAATTATATTAAGAAGAAAAAAAAAAAAAAAGAAAGAAAAAAGAAAACAAAACCCCACCAAATCGAAAAAGAATGAAAACCTGTGAAAGCCTCCTTTGTTTTTCCAATATGTTTCATAGCCTGAAATGAAAACAATAATGGAAAAGAGTTTTTTAGGACAGAATCCATAATGGTAATACTGAAGTTGCACTTCAGCTCTATTTCAAAGCTGGCAATATTTTCTCTTACGACTCCTGTACATTATAGTATATCATATCATGGTTGACTCTGGGTATTATTCTACTATAGATATGTAGTGGTATGTATGTTCTACACACATAAATATCATATTAGTTTTTCTGACTTTGGAAGAGGTATCAAGTAACAACATACTAAATCTATATCATAGTACTGTATTGGTTATAAATGTATGAAGACATGGGGAAAAATTCCCATTATTTGATGCACATAGTCTAGAAAATTATATCAGGCATGTAGCCCTTTTCAATGTCTAAAACAGAGTGTAATGAATACTAATCCTGTGTGCAGAACAACTCCATCCCTAATATTAGGACCATTTTCTGTTATCCAAAGGGAAATTATGTTGTATTTATGTTTTCAACAAGTATCCTGTTTACCCCTTTTATGAAGTTACTGAATTATGAACAGTTAACTTCCATTTCTTGAAGTAATAACTACACCATAGTTTGGATGAACAACAGACTGTTGCTAATAGTTCCTATTTGTCATTTTGAATTTTTTCAAGAAAAAAGATGTGAGAGTTTTGTTCATTTACTTTTTCATAACATCAAAACTTCCAGAAAATTTTGACCTCTAGTTGTAGTACAGCTAAGAAAGGGTTTAGAGGTCAAGAAAGCACAGCAAGTTGTGACAGACAACTAATCAAATGTATGGATTTAAAGCTAATAAAAATACAAAAGACCTAAATTAATCTGGGAAACAATCACAATTTTTTGGAAGTAAAATATTGACTTCCTTCAAGCATTTGAAAAAGTGCTCTGCAAGCTGTTCATAAAATTTCAGCTATTTCTCTGCATCTGACCTAGGACTAAATATTCTCAGTTTTCATAGGAACAATAATTTGCACAGATTTTCTCTTAGCCAAACCATGACATACCAGACAATATAGTAATTGGAAGCAGCCTCTCTTTTCCTCTAAAATGTTTCTTACGACTTGATTTGTACACCAGTTTACATAATAGTTTTCTTAGTAGTTTCTATCTTATTTATTTTTTATACATTTCTTTCCCTATATTGTAAACTTATCTTCTAGTTAACTACTAGACTCTTTATTGTCTCATTTGTAAGTTAACCATCAGACCATCCATTAGTACTCCTTAATTTGCCAGAAGGCTCTGTAGTGAATACCTTGCACTCCTCTGCAAGTATGATGACCACTGATTTTACAGTGTTTCAGGTAACTGAACCTTTGGTAATGTGACGGAAGATTTTCTAGCTCTGGAATTAAATACAGTGTCATTTTTTTGCCCTAAAAACAAAAACTGCTCGTGAATTCATGGAGTAATATTGCTCCTTTCAGTTGTCAGAACACTTTAAACACATTTCATGCTTCATGTCACCCATTACTACATAGCAACCATCTCTGTAGTGATAAATAGTACTTTTAACAGTTCACAGAAACATTAAGCCACAAGGCAATAAGGATGGGATTCACCTCACCTAACTTTAGCCATCTGAAAATTAGGTGATTAATGGAAAGTAATAATGTAAAACAATTTTGTTGTAAATAGAAAAGGGTAAGCATCTTTAGAGGACCATTCATCCCATAGTGAAATAGTGTTTAAGATGGTAGGATGACATTTCCAGGTAGAGGTTTGCATCTCACTATTACTTTACAGCATGGTATGATAGCTGCTATAGACAAGATGCTTACTTAACTTGCCTAAATGTGGGCAAATAAGTGTTACCCTACATGTCACCAAGGAGCAAAGATAAATTTATACATAAAAAAAAAACACTTGAATTTGCTCACCATTGTTCTACACTTCATTATGAATCTTCTGCTATTTCACACATTCTCATTCATTTAATGCAGTGGTTTTACACCCCAAAAAAACTTGTCCTTTGTTGTTGTTGTTAAAGCTTTGATTTTTAACTGAGTGATATTTTTACTGAAGAGAGTGCCACCAAAACACCATTCCACCAACAAAATTGTTATGTGTCCATGAAAATATTTGCCTTCTTTCTGACGTGATGTAAAGAAAAAAACGTAAGTCAAACATATGAAGGGCAGACCTAAGAAACAGAAGACTGTACTGTACCATGGGAAGTAGTAGCTCTGCTTCTAGGGGCTATAGTGGGCCAATGCAAATCCTCCACGCTGCAGCTGTAATGAGAAAAACCTAATGGTGTTCCTGCCTGTCTAAACAGATCAGCAGGAATAGGGACTGGTTTAACATTTACATATGACAAAGATAAAACAGATTGTAGAAGTTTGGTTTTTTTTAATACTCTTAATGCTTTATCTTTCAAAAACAATGATGAAAAATCAGGGAAGATGCAGAAAAGACCTACAAAAATGATTTAAGAGGCATGGAAAATGCCTTATAGTGAGATACTTAAAGAAGTCTACCTATTTACCTTATCAAGAAGAAGACTGAGAGGTGGTTTGATTAGGGTGTCTAAGTACCTTCACAGGGAGAAAACACTAACTACTAAAAAGCTCTTTAATCTAGCAGAGCAAGGCATAACAAGAGACGTCTGAAGCTGAAGCCAGACAAATTAGAAATAAAACACAATATTTTTTAACAGTGTGGGTGATTAACCACTGGAACAAACTGCTAAGGGAAAAAGTGGATTCTTTTTTGTCTTGATGCCTTTAAATCAAGCTTGGATGCTTCTCCAGAAGATTAAGCATCTCTTGAAGCAGCTAAGTTTAGAGTGAGAATTGAAAGAGAAGAGGAATGTTTACATAAGGACAGGGAGATCTTTTAGGGGTCTTGATGTGGAGATATTCCATGGAAATAAGGACTTACACTATTCAGGAAGTTTTAATTATCTCATTGTCCCCTCTGCCTTATATATCTGAATCATGCAAATTGTAAGCAAAGCCTGGCCTCAGCCAGAGCTTTATTGAATACAATGGATCTTTAGCTGGGAGCCTGAGTCCACTGAAATAGAATTAGCTGGGCTATCAAGGTTCTTAATTTTTAAGCAAGAAAATAAAGTGGGAAATATAATTTGCTACCTCTGAATATTTTCTGGACTTCAGACACCTTCCTGTTCTGTACTGGGACAAATTGGTGAACATTTTCATCTCACTGAGACTTGCTAGCATTTTGGGGAATCATGCTATATGAACAGATTTTCTGCTTGTTTGGGTCTCCAGCAGCCTGACCTATAGTGAAATTATAATCACCACAATGCAGCAGGGCAATAATAGAAATCATTGCCTTAGAGTCATAAGACTTTGGTTTTGAAATGGCATTTTAAGTGTCCTGAAGTGTGTTTTTGCCTCATGTTGTGATATTATATATTTGCATTTACAGTGAGTGCTTAGACATGAAGGAACAATGTAATTTGTGTTACAGTGAAAGTGCAAAACATTTGGGATTTGGGTGGGAAAAAAAGCATTCATGGCTGTTGCAGTGAACAGGGGAAAGGAGTCACTCAAAAGGAAGAAACAAAGTCTCAGAAGGGCAAAGTTCTTGTAGAAAATATATGTTATTTGCATTTGAATGGGCTCCTGTCCCGTGTCCAGCTGGGCAGAGTACATTCAGCTGCATATTGTATGCTGTTGTGTGCACATGTGTCTTTGTGCAGTGGAGTAGCATTCATTTGGATTATGTTCCTGTACGCTGCTGCGGCTGCTTCTGCCTGTCTGGGTATGTGTTATGCTGTGGATACATGAAGGCATGGCTTTGAAATACAAACCCATGTGTTTGTGAATGATTAGATGAATAATACTTCTACTGCTATCTGTTACAAAGAATTTTCTTTCTTGTCCCCTCAAGATGAACTATGAATTAAAGACAGTGCAATTGCATGCTGCTGCTCTTGAAGAAGAGAACAGGGTCAGTGAATGTTGGCAAAGTGTTCTTTCTTCCATCTTTCTTCTTTCCTTTTCTCCTGCCTTTCTTTTGGCTTAAGACAAGTTTAGAGGGCAGTGTTTCTCCTCTGCACTCCACTGGCTGTTGCAGCCTGGAGCTAACTTGTTATAACCTACTTAGTCAGTGGGGTGCTGTGAGTCACTACTTCAGAATCAATGGTTGCAGATGTGAGCTTGGATGCAATATTATTTCCCCCTGCAGTAACAAGCAGTTAATAGATTTTATTTTAATTTTTCTAACTGCTTCATCTTACAAAAAAGAGGAAGAAAGTTAGGGGAGTTGTGGTTGATTTGCAGATAAACACTTGTTCACAAAAATGAGGTGAAATCTTTTGAAGTAGCATATCCAGGTCCAAGTGCAATATTAATAATGATACAAATCATAAATTCATCCTATAGGGAATTTGTTTGCATGAACCTGAAATGTCAGTTCATCAGGATTTTGCTAAAGGAAAGAAATATTCAGCAGGTCTGTCATCAGGGGAGTGTGGTTTTCTTATTAAAAGAAAAAAAAAGAAATAAAAGAAAGAAACAAACCACAAGAATAGCTACCTTTGGAAAGTCAGAACATTTTTTGTTGTTATTGTTGTTGGTTTTATTATTAATCTTATTATTTCCTCTAGAGAGAATAAAGATTTCTGATGCTTCCCATTGTTTTGGAGGGACAGTCATGACTGAAAGTTGTCTTGGATTTATATGACTTTGCACACCTTTGTTATTTTATCGAATTGCTCTCGGACGATATTCTCCCAGTTGCTGCTGGCTTTCAGGGATAAGCAGGAGGGAGAAGCAGGACGGAGAGTGTGGGTAGTTACTTGTTCCAAAGCCAGTGCTGACTTTTCCTTGATGTTGTCAGATTGGGTTATCATTGCAGCTCTGAGGTCTTAATTGCATTCCAGATAGACTCAGATCTAGTTTTAACCCTTGTCCTTAGGAAATAGCAATGTTTCAGGATGGCAGACTCTAAGTCCAGTGACAGGAATGCAAAAAAGGGCCTAAGTTATATATGCACAAAAGTGCTTTCAATAATTAAGGCAGCTCTATATGAAGGGAGACAAATGTTGCATCTCACCAGTCCCAGGCCCTCCATGAGTGTGCCCAAGACCACAATGACTTGCACACCAGAGTTTGCTTCCTAGAAGATCAAGAAGTGTGGCAAAGGACTTCAGGCCTTTCGCTTTTTCTGAGGAGGATGTGAGCTACAATGACTAACTACTGCCCTTGATAACACCAGTTAGTATGTCTTTTAGTTATCTTACTCCTGGTGAATTTATCCCAGCTACTGGGGAAAACAACCAATAATACACCTCTGCTATCTAATAATTAGCAAATAATTCCCCAGCATTTCAAGTGATAAGCCAAATGGCAAATGTGATGGATATGAGAAGAAGGAGAAAAACACCTTATTTTACTTGAAAAGAAGGATAATGTAAGGACAAGTTAGTACTGGAATTCTCATTTCTAATGGACTATTTTTCTGGAACTGGAAGGAAGACACAAATCCTCCCCTAGCTGAAGTCAACAGCAGATTTACTAAGAGATGAGGACAGTTCACATTAGGTCTTCTAATTTGATTATTCTCAGAAGGAGCAGAAAATTAGCACTCAGATTTTTTTTTTTCTTTTTTGTGTTGCAATGGAAGAAGTACCCAAATGCTAAGATTTTAATGTAGTAACTTGGCCTTTCTTATGCCTTTTGTTGAAACTGTTTGATGAAATCAAGAAGTACATAGAGAAATCTTGACTGGGAGGAAGGAACAGTTTCACCATCACCTAAAATGACCTCTATTTTGGCCATCACATGAACTGGGTCCTGTTTTTTTTCTTTTCATGCCTGTCTCGCTTCAGTTCTGAGTGTAATGGAAGAGCCTCTCTTTGTGGAAATAATGGTCATAGTCAGGAAGTTGGAGGTCAGAAGATTCCCCTTCCAACAAGATTTCTGAACATTAGAGTCTTACATCAACCCAGCAGAAAAAGTCTCCCATATACTAAGTTTTTAAAGCTGAAAAAAAGAGATGACACACCTAAACCTGTAAAGAAACGGTTCTCAGGTTTTTTCCATCTCTGGAAATAATTTACAGATAAATGTTATAACTGCAAATACTGCCATGGACACCTTAACTCCCACAGGATTCATGATCCTGCTTATAGACACTACTGTCTGAAGTGGTTCTTATCTATGAATAGGGATATCTTGAATATATTCCTTTGTGTGAATAAGAAGCTTCAAAATACCCTCACCAGTGGAAATTTAGAACAAGTATTTCTTAAAGGAAGTAATCAATGTAAAAATAAAATGGACAAGCTGTAAAAACAAAAGAAGAGAGATAAAAACTATTAGAAACAAATACCTATATATGAATTTAACAATGGGATTAGGAATATATTTTATATATTAGAAGAATAATTGTGTATTATTGGTAGAATATGAGTATCATCCAAGTCTTGGAGCCCTCATACTGTTGAAATTTACCCAGCAAAGAAAATCTGCCCGGAGTTGTTGAATAATCCAGTGTTCCACTGCTCACCCACCACAGTTCTCCCTATTTCAGTGTGAAAGTGCTGCCCTGGAAGAGATTTTACTTACCATTCATATACTTATTTAAATCACTTCTACAAGGCCAAGTGAGTTCTGGGAAATGTACCAGACTGTCATTCCTAGAGACTCGACTTATCCCATTTATCTAAAAAATACCTCACAAGACATTACTCAGATCCAAAACACTATACTCTCTCCTTTTCCCTCCACTGTCCACACAAAAGCCCTTACAGAAGCCCACACAGAGTACTGTAGATACTATTTCCTGGAAAATTACTGTTTCTAGGCTGAAAAAAGTCACACTGAGTATATTCTGCCTAAATTGGAATTGGGCTGAAATTTAGGGAGTCTCTTCTAAGAAAGCAACTTGCTCTCTGTTCCACCTGCTGCTGGTAGGACTTAGTCCCTCTTAGGATAAAGCACCAATCTACCTCTGTGCTACAGTGTGCTGTTTTGGGCTGGCATGGAGTTAATTTTCTCCATAGCAGCTGGTATGGGGCCGTGTTTTGGATTTGTGCCGGGAACAGTGTTGCTAATATAGTTTTGCTACTGTTGAGCAGTTCTTACACAGAATCAAGGGCTTTTCTGCTCTTCACCCTACTGATGAATAGGTAGGGGGTGCACAAGAAGTTGGGAGGAGACACAGCTAGGACAGCTGACCAATGGGATATTCCATACCACAAGATGTCATGCTCAGCATATAAAACTGGGGGAAGAGAGAGGAAGGGGGGTACATTTGCAGTGATGGTGTTTGTCTTCCCAAGTAACTGTTGCATGTGATGGAGCCCTTTCTTGGAGATGACTGAGAATACCTGTGTGCCAATGGGAAGTAGTGAATGAATTGCTGGTTTTGCTTCGCTTGTGTCTGTGTCTTATGGTTTACTTGTTAAAATGTCTTTATCTCAACCCAGGAGTTTTCTCACTTTTACTCTTCCAATTCTCCCCCCCCCCCCCCCCCCCATCCCACCAGGGGAGATGAGCAAGTGGTTGTGTGGAGCTTAGTTGACAGCTGAGGTTAAACTATGACACACATTCACATATGGGGCATAGTTTAGTGGTGGACTTGGCAGTGTTAGGTTAACAGCTGGACTTGATTACCTTAAAGGACTTTTCCAACCTAAACAATTCTATGATTCTATTATTCTGTACAGAACTAGGAACATGTATCTCAGCACATCCTGGTTATATTAAGTACTCATTGTTTTTTTTGATTCACCTGTAAATAAAATTTTGGGTGGGTGGGTGGTTTGGTTTTTTTTTTTTTCATACAGTGAAAGACTAATCTGAACTCCCCATTCATGTTCCTTATCTTCTAGAAGGCTGTCCTAAATATTACACTGGTCCTTTTTCATTGTTCAATTTATGAATTTTTCATTTCACAGTCAGTGGATTAAAAGAAATTTTTCTTCTATACAGTGCAGTTTTTATGCCAGTGGACTAAAATAAGCAATCTATATATGATCCTGGATTCTTTGCCCTTACTTAAAAAAAAAATCATTATGCCATAATGTTATTATCCTTGTTAAACTTTAATCCAATTTTCCAATATTTCAGTTATTTAGGAACACTACCATTCCCATTATTCAGTTCTTCCTTTTAAATGGGTTCTTTTTGTATTTACTGTGGCTCATCCTGGCTGTCAACATGTCCTACCTACCAGATAATTGACTAAAATGTCCTTGGTCTGGCATTTTTTTCTAGGAATCAAACTCTTCTGCTTTCTCTGTGAGAAAAGAATAACAAAATTAAACAATTACATTAATTTATGCTTTAACAGTAGTTGGAATGATAAATAAAGATTTTACATATAAATCTATTCTTCTGGGGCTGTTTATCTGCACATTATCCTTTGACTGAGCATACAACTTTCCTCAAGGTTATAAAATCTCTGTGCAGTTTTAGGAACCAGGTATGCTGCTGCTGTCCTAAAGAAGCTGTTTCCCTCTTCAATAAGCTATCCATACTCAGGACAATGATGACGTCCAGAGTAGTTATTTCACCAATCCAAAACCTGAACAGAAGGAGGAGGTGTTTAAGGACATGGATTAGTGGAAGTATTACTGGTGTTAGGTTAATGGTTGGACTTGATGATCTTAAAGGTCTTTTCTAACCTGAGAGATTTTATGATTCTATGCTTCTATGACTTTGAAAGTTCCTTTAAAACCTTTAAAAGGTAATGTTTCAGTTACACATACATTCCCTGAGTTAAAGATGAAAAAAAAAGGTGTATCTTTTCAGAACAGAATTTCTCTCATATTTCTATTAACCATCTAAATTAGGTGTCTAACCTCAACTGGTCTCCTGCTCCTTGTTGATGGAATGATGTGCAGAGGACAGTTGTCTCCAGTCTATGATATATGTCCAACATAATTTGATAATTCACCCAGTGGAGATGCCTGACTTCAATTACTGCTGCAGAGGCCTAGAGAGCTAACTTAAACCAGCTACTTCTATCACAAAGTTAGATAAAAGGAGTTTACATTAATCCTAGGCTTAGTTTTACTTCCTGCATCTCACAGGTCATAGATTCATTTTACCACTCTTCAACGGAACTTCAGATCCTGGGTATGACTAACACATCGCTTCTTATACCTTTCACTGCTAAAGATCCTTTAGCACACTATTTTCTTCTCTGTATGAAGACCCTTTCCTTCAATGAAGTCACCTATCAAACTTACAAAGCCTCACGACAATTTTCACAGTTTCCGATTTATTTTTTTTCCTGAATCCCCTCTAGATTTTCCATAACACATTTGGAGGAAAAAAAAAACAAAACCAAAAACAAACAAACAAACAAAAAAACCCAACAAAATAAAACCAACCAACCAAAACAACGAAGAATGAAGAAAGAAAATCAGTATTACCTACTAACTCCTACCCAGTTGTTAAAAATCCACTTGTCTCCATATTCTCTTTGGACTTGCTTTTTCCT
This sequence comes from Rhynochetos jubatus, assembly GCA_027574665.1. Lineage (NCBI taxonomy): Eukaryota > Metazoa > Chordata > Aves > Eurypygiformes > Rhynochetidae > Rhynochetos > Rhynochetos jubatus. The sequence continues at coordinate 77,636,614 of CM050690.1, read as the reverse complement.
AGATAGGGATCCTCACTGGGTGGGTACCAGCTATGCTACTTCTTCCTAGATTTCTGAGTTTCCATTGGACTTAACTGAACTGAGGCTTTTTACTTACTGACAATCAACACTATGTTGAATGGGACGCCAACCTTATCATTATTTATTGTACTTTCAGTTTTTTTCTCCTGCATTTTATGATTAGCAATGTTATACTTTTATTTTATGCTTACTGCATAATCCTTAATGGAGATAATAAATAACATAAGGCCTCATAATTATTCTTCCATCGGAGACACACTTCCGAGGAGTGTCATAGCTGTTGCATTTTTTTTCCATGCTTTACTGAGTGTTATTCTTTCCTCTGTTCTACTAAAAGGCAAAAGCAGAGTGGCAAACTGACTCCTTGCTCTTGTGCAGGCTGCTGTCAGGAGCAGGTTAAATCACCTAAATGGAGAACAAACTGCAGTTTCTCTGTGATGTGTTAATTTAGGAGAATATGAGTGGGGTAGAAAGTGAACCTGCAACCATTGCACCTGATGCAATATATGTGGGCTAATAACAGTGGGCAATAACAGGGGGCATTTCTTCTTCCTTAGTCTTGGGTATTTTGGGGTTAGTTTTACATGTTTTCAGACAATCTGTTTGATCATTTTTCCTCTTCTCACTTGACCGCAGCTTTGCTTACAAAACTATTGCTTAGTTTGTTAGACTGTTACCATACATGATTTTAATTCTTTAGGTGCTAAGCTATAGAATTGCACAAGGTTAAGCTAAAGCTAATAAAGGGTTAGAACAGTCATTGCCTGAATTTACTGCTACAACTAATGAACAAGCTAAAATAAGCTCAAGACCAACCAAGACAAGTCCAGACAAAGTCTAACAGGTCCTGAGGCTTTATGCTATTCAGTTAATACAAGCCTTAACCTGTTATCAATGTGTTACTATAATACTGATGGCTTCTTATTAGCACTGACAGTGCTGTATTTACTGGGCTCCAGAATCCAAACAAACACAGAGAAAGATATTTGGAAGCCAGAAACACAGTCACACTTCAGATATGATGATAAAATGCATCTTTCCTCTGAGTCACCATTTGGACTTGGTCCCTGCACACAGACCTGGTAGCACCAGGGATGCCCTTAAGCATCCTGATTGGTTTCCTGCTGGCGCTACTGAAAGGCACACGTTTCTCACAGGTGGTTGACCATTTCTGACAAAACTATGTGGATGTTCTGCTACGGCTCCAGGACTTATGACACAAAAGCATGTTTGTACACCAGTAACAGAGCTGAGCTGTAGTTTTCTATAGACAGTGAAAGGGTTGGTTGTTTTGTTAGTTTTTCTTTTTGAATTGTTTTTCTGATTGTTTGTTTAGCTGGGGTTGTTTTGATATGTTATTAGGACACCTTTAAGCATTTATTGTTTATTCTGCTCTCCTAGTTTCAGGCAGGAAGGAGCTGCATTTCTTCACAGTGCTGTCGGCTGGCCCAGAGTGGCCAAGGCAGTGTTCCATTCCATGGTATGTCAGGCTCAATGCACACACACAATTGCGAGGTGGGAAGGGGCCTGGGGAGGTTGTTAAGACTTTGGCTAGCATGACTGCTAGGTTTTTAGCTCTTTTGCTAGCCCTTGGCATGGTTATTAGCCGTGGGGCAAGTTCTTTCCTTAGTGGGTTGGGGGTTGGCTGGCTTTTTCCTGGTCCTCTTGGTGCTCTGGGGTGTGGGCTGTGGGGCTCACGTGGTCCGACTCTTGCTACTTGGGACCTGGCTGTGTGTCAGTCAGCAGGTGGTGAGCAAATGTATCATATGTTTTATTTTCTGATATTTTAATTACTTATTAGTAGTATTGTTAGTATTAGTAGTATTACTATGATTTTCATTTATATTCAATTATTAGTTTCTATCTCAGCTTTATGAGATTCCTTGTCTTTTCTTCTGACTCGTCTCCTCCACTGGGGGAGCAGGAGGAGGTGAGCAAATGGTAAACCACAACAGCTGCTATTATTTAGAATTGGCTTTGTAAATTTAATCACATCCTCACTTCCAGCTGAGGTAAGCACCCAGATATGTATATGACTATTTGGAGTTTACTGTCCGAAATGAAGATGGTTCCAAGAGCCATTTAAAAATTTAAAATAAAGAACCTGAGTGGCCTTTATTAGTCAAGCTGAATAAACAAGCTCTTTCAGCATTTTGTTTTCCTGTCTTCTGTAGAATGAGGAGGAAGGCAAAAGTTAAATTTTGAATTTATTTGGTGGTCTAATTTAGATTTATTAAAGACAATGGAAATAAAGACTTTTATTTACTGGTGACCAAATGTAGTTAAACAGGAATATGTAAAAAGTAACACATGGGTCAAAGTTGAGGGACTGAAAGAAAAACAACCAAAAAAGGAAAGACAATATTTTTGACAGACAAAAATTGTTATCTATTGGGACATACTAGAAACAGAAAGATTTTATAATCTCTGATTCTCATTGTATCAAAAAATACCAGTCTATAAGCAAGCTACAGAAAGTATGTGTTACAGTGCTTAGTACACATATGCAAAATAACACACGCAGGATGCAATAGCTTGACCTGTATAGTGCAATAGTTGAGAAACAATCTGAAATTTTTGACCTTTTTTTCCAGCAACCTTTACATTTATCCAGATGCTGTTGTAGTAGATTGTAGGGAGATGTGATAGAATAAGATTTTTCTGTTAGGATTCCAATCTGACATAAAATTATCAGCCATGTTTGGAAAAGAAAAACTCAATCAGTGACCACTTCTCTCCTTAAGCTATCTATGGAAATTGGCAGTGGAGTTGTCAGTGTATGAGAAACCTGTGGTAGTGTGATGGGAATATTTCTCCACCAGAAACCCAACACTGGGAGCTTCTTCCCAAAATGGTGCCAAACACTTATCACTAGTCAACTGCTTTTGATCCCTTGCTGTCTGGACTGGATTTGAACTAATAACCTTGTGCTGAAGGACTGCATAAGCTATAACCAATTCTCTAAATTAGCTTTTCCTTCCATGTTGAAAAGTAACCTAGAATAAATTAAAAGGAACTCATATTTTACAGAACAAAGTTACCCAGGAAGTCCTAGAAGTGCAAAGTTCAGCATAGGATTCAGAATCTCAGGCAACCTTACACCATTGGATATGCTTCAGAAAAGGGAGAGAGAAAGGGGGAAAGGAAGACAAGTAAAGTTTCGTAATATAAAAGTGTATTTTATATACAAGAAGCTGAAGTCTACAGTATGTTGAGCCTTCCTAGCAGCTGCTGGAACATAGTAAATATATTGCTTAAGCATGATTTATTTCTGGATTGAGATTTGGTATTCATGCTAATATTTTAAAAAGTCATTAAAAAAAAAAAAAAAAAAGGTATTAATGTGATAAAAAAATAGTAGCTCCTTCTAAATATTTCTTCTTTCTTATTGTAGTCAACAACACTCCAAGTCTTCTGCTTGGCTCCTTTCCATTTACTGCCACTGTTTATATCTGGCAAACAGCCTCATCCCTGTTTGTCTGAAAGTGTGGAAAGAATTTGGAGGTTCTTGAAATATCCCATCCTTATTAGTCATAGAATAGCTGCAGCCCAGGAGTCCTTCTTTATGTCTCCAAAACCCAAGTGATATCATTAGAAATATTTTTGGAAGCAAGAATTAGGACACTACGAAATATGCTAAGGTTCTGAGTCTGTGAAATTTGAGGGGGTTTCTCCCCTCTTTATTTTTTCCTTTCCCCCCCCCCCCCCCCCAAGAAATGTATTTATTTTAATTTACATTTAGATTAGGTTCTCAGCAGCAGATGGAAAGAATTTAAGTCAATTTGCAATAAAAGACAGACAGTCTAACCAATGAAAAGTCAAAGAAAAATAGCAGCCATCTCTTGCTCTCCTTTTGGACAATTGTCTTCAGAATAAACAGCATCATGGAAAAAAAAAAAAAAAAAAAAAAAAACACCAAAAAAACCACAACTTTACAGGGCCAGATGGACTCCATGCTTTAGTGATGAGAGAAGTAACAAGAAATACAGAATAAAGAAACCTGTTCATAGATCTATTTAAAATTTCCTTGGAACAATAGTAAACTGACTGGCATAGCTAAAGTCTGACTGTATTACAACAAATCAAGAAATTCTGTTAAACAAAACACTTATCATGATTAAATCAGAAGTGTTATGAGTCCCAGTCCAACCTACAGCTGACTTTCTTTGCATGTTGGAGTAGAACAGATACATCCTTCCTAAATTCAGATAAGTACTCAGGAGCTTGAATCAGAAGCCTCTCTGTTTCAGGTTCCCTCTCTAGTCAGTAGGAAGAGATAAACCCCTCTGTCCAATGATTCAATGCCCCTAAAATCTGAGTTAACTTCTGACAGAGACTATTATTTTCTATTGACTACAGTATGAAGCTATTCTCCAAGCACATGAAAAAAACTGTGATGAATATGGGCTATAATATTCTTATCTGTCTCGTCTTTCCTGCATGTAACACTGTCGAATGAGATAAGTCACTATAAAATATGGATTGGAGATAATAAAAGTATTCATCATGGCTGCTTAAGGACACACTCTTCAACCCTCGCTGGACCATGAACGATAATGCTAAGCAAATAACTTGTCACAGGCAACATCGCACTTCCATTTAGCTATTCAAATGGGCAATAGCACCGATGACTTCTTGTCATTGCCCGTAACATCACAGAACCTCCTGGAATTTGAGACGTTTACCCCTGGCAGGAAGAGGCCTCTCGGGCCTCCCGAGGATGGAGGTCCACCTTCTGTTCCTATGCCTGGCTGACCGTCACTGTCGTTCCTTACAGATGTTTCTCTAATCTCATCTCGAGGGCTGTCAAAGGTAGGCACTGCACAGCTTCTGCAGACAACCTTTTCTATTGCTTCTCTAGCCTCACTGTCAAGAGCTTTTCCTAATATGTAAAGTAAATTTTCTCTGTTGGATTTTAAAACCTTTCTGTCTTTCCCAGTGTATCAGGATGATGTAAAATAAAGGTTATTACATTCTTTGAAAACTGTGATCACGTCTTCCCTCAAGATGCTCCTACACTGAGCGACAACCATTCAGTCTTTTCTCCCAGGTGATGGTTCTGAGACCTCTGATTGCTGGCCTTCCCTTCTTTCTCACTAATTCCACCCTATTTATACTGAAAAGCAGCATCTAAACTGGATAATGTTCTTGCTAAGGCCCAAAGCCGAGTAGGTTTTATAGAGATGACCTTCAATTATGCATCTCAGCATAATGTTTACCTCTATTATGGCAATGTCATATCACTGGCTATATTCATCTAATGATCCATGAAAAAGTCATGACTTTTTTTTTTTTTTTTTTTTTTGGTCTGCTCTGATCTGCTTCTGATCTGCTGGCTGAGCAAGAGATTTCTGTCTTGTATTTTCGTAATCGTTAGCTTTATGTGTTAAAAACTGCATTTGCTTCTATTGAGAGAAGTTCCTTTTTTGAGCTCTTATCTCCAATTCAGGTTCCTTTTGAACCGTAATCATGCTGTAAAACATTTTCTATCCCTCCTGTTCTGATGTCATCTAGAAATTTAACAAACATACTCATCCAGATCATTAAGAAAAATATTGGATAGGACTAGATCTACATAAATAGGAAAACAGACACATTTGTCTACAATCTGAAGATGAGAAAATTAAGAAAACAAATTCTGGAGTTTATTCTTCCTTTTCTACTCTTATTGGATTACTTTATAAGCTGTGACCTTATTAATATTAATATATACAATACCATTAGATGGCATTCAGTGCTATATGGCATAGTTTCCAGGTTCTGCTGTGCTAATAAAACCCTGATATGCACTGCGAGTGACTTCCTCCATGCAATTCTTTCAACCAGCTCTTAACACTTAGTATGTAAATTACGCTTGTTTATATTGCCAATTTACCTCCTATTTAAATCACACTGGAATTTGGCCTATTGCGTTTCTGTTAATCTGCTTGGCAGGATTTGGCCAACATTGGACAGGAGGAGGGAGGAGGGATGAGGAGAGAAAGAAAAATTAAGTAATCCTCAAATATTTTTACACATTAAAAAAATGAAGTAAGATAAACTATGTAAAAATGTTTCTTTAAATTTCTAACACACTCTCCATTTTAAACACTTATTTCCAGAGGGTTAATTAGTGTATAATTCTTCCAGCAAGAGGAAAATAATTTCCTATCAAGCTTGATGTAGCACAGTCTACATCACATTATCATTACAACTGAACTTATTTATCTAATTTTATTTTATTTAAATATCAAGTGGATATTTTTGTGGCACAGGGAGGGGAAAAGGCATGAGAGATTGAAGGTTTCAATTCACATTTTATCTGTTGTTTGTGCAGAAAAGTACAAGTACATTAAAAATGTCAGCTCATACAGACGCTTAAGATGTTCAGTTTTGCTAAAAAAATGTCTCAAGACACTAATTCAGATAAGTTACACTAGGTGGTATTTACTGTATGTATTGTAGACAAAGCTGCCACCAGTGCATATACTCAAGTTCTTAATTTTTCTTCTAACCTTCATTTTTTCTTTTCTTCATCTGCTTCAGACTCTAGATCTTTTCCAAAACTTGTGAAATAATTTTCTTGTGCAAAAAGCAAGCAAACAGACTAATAAAGAAAAATATTTTGGTGACACCTGTCAGCTTATCAATTATTCTCTGAAAATTCCTTGTGAAAGGGGCATGTTTCCTCCTCAGCATAACATCTCCATGTAAATGGAGTCTGCATGTATTATCTTTTTTAAGAAGTGGTGGACCATACTTTAACTGTTTCCTCCTTCAGATTTTCCTCTTGACAGCCTGAAAATGTTTTTCATGGGGTCAGATCAGTCAGAGAAAGGGCTAATGTCTGTGCTGGGCTAACCCAAAGGCAATAAGATATAGTGAAATACAGAGCAGTGACAAACAGGAAAGATAACAGAAAATTATTAAGGTGTTGGCTTGTGAACTGGGAGTACACAAACAAACATCATCTAAATCCAGGAATAAAAACAGGAATCTCACACACAGGGACCTGAATATGATTCCATTCTTCTCCAGCCTACCCACATTTGGATAGATAAGTAAGAATTCAGACTCTGAAGGTGAGGATGGTATTAGAAGGAAAAAAACCACGTAGAGCAAAGAGGCACAGTTACGAGAAGGTAAGAGAATGGAAGTAAAATCCTGATGAAAATGGTAACGAATTTCTGGATAAAACTGCCATAAACAATGTTGGGGAAGAAGAAAATAAGACTGGTGTGCAAATATAAAGCAGACAAGCTCAAAATGTAAAGACAATTGGGCACTTGTTTTAAGCAGCTGTTGATTCCCTTCCAGAATTGACCAATAGTTGTGCATTCATCCTTTGTTGGGAAGAAATAAGGAAACTGTGAGTATGACTTCTTTCAAGGATGAAAACAATCCCCTGCTTCACAACTAGTTATTGTATTAGTCCATATGAAGGCTGTCTGTACTTTAAATGGCTAAGCTTGGCAGAGTGACACACGTGTCAACGTAGTACAGTGTAATTTAGTTTGAGGAGCAGGGGCTTTTTTTGTTCATTTTTTTATTATTCTTATTTTTTTCAGTAAATTCCATACAATAGCAAATTAAAAGATCATTGAGCTTGCAAAGTTAAGTACTGCAAAATTAGGAAGTGCTGGCATTTACTCTTTTTTTCTACAGCCCTAATTTAGCTGTTTCATGTTGGACTGCATTAAGATCCCCTCAGTTGCATGCTTGGAAACATTATAGAAATAAGCAGTAAGAAAGTTAGAGATATCATCTTCCATACACATACACTCACAAAACACAATTTCCCCTTCCCAAGCACATCTACTCACCAAACCAAGTCCTTTGCCATCTTTGCAAGTCCTATGTGACAGAGACAATCCTGAACTTAAATGTGATATGCAACTTCTATAGATGAATATATATATGGTGACACTAGTTATAAAGTAATACTGATCCAATACAACATTGTCTACTGGTTTGGAGTACCTACAATCTGATGTATTCTGAGCTGGTGTCAGCATACCAAGAGTCACAGGAGTTCAACAAAGAGTAGACCTTAGTTCAGAAAAGGCTGTCTACATCTTTTCCATGTGATGAATCTTCCCCTGTCAATGGCTGGTGGGGCACACTCAACACATAAATCAGACTTAAATTAATTTCCTCTTTAGTTTTTCAACTCACATGTAAAAAGATAACAGGATCTTACTTAGTCTAAGTCCACCTTAGAAAAACAGAGGAAGGAGAAAAAAAATATTAGGATATATATTTTTAAATGAAAACTTGGTAACCTGTAAAAGCAAGTTTTTTATTCTTTAGAAAGATGCTAAAACTGCAGCATCCACAATTTTGGGGCAACTGAGGTTTTCAAGTGTCCCTTGTGATAACAGGATCAGCACAAGAACCAATTGTGTTCAGTTTCTGTACCAGCAACTCAAAGGTAGGAAAAAAATACGCACAAAGGAAGAAAGAAAAACAATCAATAAATTAAAAAAAAAAATAAAAATAAAAAAAAAAAACCAAAAAGGAGGACAACAGTATAACTCCAAATACTCTAAATGAACAAAACCACAGGTGTACAAGTGTGGGCATGTGGTTTATGGGGTTTAATATGGAGAGGGGTGGGGGAGTAGATAATGAAACTAGGCAGCTTAAAGGGAATGTGAAAAGGGAAAAAACTTCAGTAGGCACCACACTACTAATATCTTAAGTAAGGGAAAGCTTCATTGGACAGAGGGAGTACAGCTTGAAAGCGTTCAGGGTAGTTGGTAAAACACAGTAGAAACCACAAGAAACAAAAACATCAGAATATTAAAGAGCTGGGAGAAATTTCAATAAAAGCTCTTCTGAGTCCACTCTTTGAGACAAGCTTCAAGACTCCCTACAGTTTCACACTCACTCAAAACTGAAATTCAAAGTGAACCTGGGAAAAATAAAACAACTAGTGAGCTTTAACCACAAAAAGTATGTCTACATGTTTCTGCAAATAAAGTCGAACACCTCTGGTTTATCTTGGGTTTTTTTTAATGTTCTTTTTTTTTCCTAATCATACATTTTTGTAAGAAATTGTTTGCCTTGTTATTTATCTTTTGTTTCTCTTGGGGGGTGGTGCATATATTTACACACTTAAAAGTGTGCACAGTAATAAAAGTTTAGGCTCTGTAAAGGAATTCGTAATTGTTCTGAAAAGTGTAGTAAGTCATTCTTTTGTCTGAAGACAACTTCACCAATCTTCTCTTGACTGGAGGAGGCTGTGTCTCCACTTTGCATCTGAAAGGGTAATGGATAAACACATCCAGGCTTCTCCTCCATACCTGACCACCCCCCCACCCCCCCCCCACCCCCCCCCCCCACCCCCAATCCACAAAGCAAAGCAGTAGCAACATGGAGACACCTTGACTTCAGCAATCGGACCCTAAGTCCATCCTTTGCTAAAATCATGCCCACATGCAGGATGTGTAACCATGATCCTTCTTGGTGCTTAGTTAATCTTGAGTTATTTCTGTCCATTTATTACAGAAATCAGAGGTCCCAAAGAGTGTCTGATACAGTGTTTGTTACCTACTGACAAGTGATTTATTCTGGAGAATAAATGGAGTCTATATTAAAACAGATAAATTAAATACATAGTTGTGTAGAAAGAACAATTGATGCTGACAGTCAGAATTTCTTAAATATTTTTCAGAATAAATATGCATTAATATTTGAAGCAAAGTTTTCTTTTACTAAGCCTGAAGTTCATTACACATGTATATTTGTTACACATTTCCAACTTTTTTTGGTCTTCTAAATCAGCATTATCCTAAATCACTTTACAGAAGATACCACTATGATTATTGCAGTTCATAGGATACAGAAGGGATAAAACCTACATAAAGTAGACAATGCTTACAACCATGCTCAAATCTCCTGAGTCCCACCACTGCACTCTTTGCTTTAAAGAATGATCTGAAGTACCAGGCCCAGAATTTTCCATAGGTATATTGCTAGTTTAGTCCATGAACACCATACAGAATTTTGTATTATGTTGTAGTATATTTATGTTATGGATCTGTCTCATTTTACTTCCATATGAAGGAATCAGGAAGAGCAGCTGTTAGGAACAAGACAGAAGGTTAAAGAGAGTAATTATTTTTCCTGGCAGTAGGGATTATTACTTTTTTTTTTAAATGACACCAGGTCATTTATTTTTCTCTTCCATTTCTTGCTCATCTTAATGTAGAAAAACAAAATCTTGTGCATGATTTGTTCAAAATATGTTGAGTTAAATCTGTGAAGTAGAATATGAGCTTTCACTTGACACAGTCAGATAATCAATACATTCTACAGAAAAAAAAAAAAAAACAAAAAAAAACCAACCAAAAAAACACCAACACCCAAACCCAAACTTAAAACCCCTTTGGCAATAATCAGTGGTCATACAAAATTTGACAAGCACAGCAGAACTGTAACCATTGCTGAGGGGAATTTCTTTTTCATCAGGTGTTGTTTTTTTTTTTTTTACTGGCTGGAAGACAAAGAGAAACAAAGTAATAATAGATATAGACAAGGAAAACTGAGGGGAAAAGAAAGAGAATACAGTGTAAAACACAGCTGTAGTACCTAGAATATTATAAATCTTTTCTTGAAAGGTCTTTTCTTGTTCCCTTCAACCTGAAACTCAGTCCTTCTCCGAACATTTAGACAAAATGAACTTATTTTTTAAGTGAAGGCACAGATCTATATCCAGAGATGGACATAACAAAGACCATTTGATATTGAAAATATAGGATAGTTATGTTGGTAGTTGTTACTTTTGAATTTGGAGGTTATTTGGGAAAAGGCAGTGATTTTCTGACTTGTAAATGTGTGAGTAGAGAACATTACCCACTTTACCCTGTTGTAAATACCGTTATGGCTACTACATTTGTTACTCAGACTTTCCAAGATGTAAATTATCTTTTACTTTGTATGATAACATAAACATAATTAGTATCATCTTGGTAAAAAAATCCATTAACAAATTTGTAAGAATTTTAAATGAACTTATTTTAAGAGAAATTGGATACTTAACCTGCTCAGACAATGTTAGACATTGTTAGTCATCTACTTATAACCTTAGACATTTAAATATCATTGCAAATCTGGTGGAAATTGCACACCAATCCAGATGTGACTGGTGTTCCCCTCACTTAAGCAATGTCAACCACATGCTTCATGGTTGTTCTTGCTCCAGAAACTTCTTTAAAAACTTCTAGATCTGCCATAATGGATGATAACAATTATCTTTAGGTTATCTCAGCCCCCATGCAACACAAAAGAAGCTTACATTCATGGGTGTGCAGCCACAGAGCCTTGTAAACAAAGATTTCCACTACAGCGTCCATCTCTGTCAGTTAGGGTTTCTAGAGGGGAGATACAATGGTCAGCAGTGTAAATTGCCAAAAGGATGACTGCCTTTAGATCCTTCCACCTTAGTGGCCACCAGAAAACACAAATTGACTTTCACTAGTAGAGATATATCAGACCACAAAGCACTGGTGCAAGTAAATTGAAACCAATCACAACAGCTAGAAATTATCCCCTAATACTAAGCATCTACATCTCTATGCTTGATTGAAGAGGCATCAAAATATAGGAAACAACAGGTTATATCCTTGGTTCAGGTTGTCACTATTAACCAAAGGGTAATACAGCTTGTAGTGTGAAAGGAAAAGGCTGTGGTATTCGCTGCTCTTGATTTTCAAAGGCCTGCAAACCAAATCTCTGAGGAGAAAATTACTTATTTCCCTGATGAACTCTGGGGAACTGTTTGTTTCTGATCCTTGTTTTATTTTTTTAAGTAGCAAATGATCTTTTTATTTAAATAATGTTCTTCAGAAAAATTATTGAGATTTTAAATATGACAGTCTAGTCCTAAAAAAGCACACACCACTTTATCTCTCTCCATGAAGTGGAAATCATATTTTTTCGACAGCCAAAACATCTCCATATTATATTTCTTATCAATTTCTGAAGGTTTCAGTATCTCAACAGAAGCTGTAAAAATCTGACTAAAAATGATGAAGAATGAAAAAAATATAAAATTATTTAATTTTATGTTGTTTCCAACCACATTATTTTAATAGAAAAATAAACCTAAATGACTTTATTTAAAATTTATTAAAAAGTATAACAGATGGCACTAAATCTCTCTGTAGAGAAAAGGAAACAGGAAAAGAAAAGTAAGAAAATCTTCAATTAGGTACAATATCTTCATTCTGAAAAGGTTTTTGGTCCCAATGTAAGTTACCTGAGACTGTAAGTCAGAGGACCCTTCTATTCCCTGAATACTCACTCTGGCTATCACTTAATACTGATTTAGCAACCACAAGAAGAACTTTGCTGTTTAAATATTGAACATTCCATTCAATGTGAAACAGCACTGTGGAAATTGGTTCACAGTCTCTGACACAGGGTTCCTTATAGGAGAAAAATAAGGACATGTAAGAGCAGAAGTCAGAAAGTCAAAGGCACAAAATGAGATACTATTAACAAAGGATGTAAAATGGATCAAGGAAAAGTTTTCCAAGAGTCTAAAAAATGAACAACGGACAAAAGAAAATGTTAAGTCTGCTACTTAGCAGAGAGGGAAGAAGCAGATAATAAGACGATAAGGAGAAGGCTGAAATGCTTAATGGGTGTGTTACTTTAGCTTTCACTGAAAAGTCTGATAGTAACAAGGTACTTAAGGCAGTGATAGTTAACAAGGGAAGAAAGAGGTCACGAGGCAGAATTAGGATATCCCAGGTTAAAGAATATTGGTATAACCTGAACATTTTCAAATCAGCAAGGCCTGATGAAATTAAATCTGGTGTTAAAGCATGTGACAGTGTAAGAGAGCCTTTAGCAACTATTTTTGAGAACTCATTGAGAAGGTCCAAATGAACTTGGAAAGGGCGGCTGTATGCTGGGATTGGAAGGAAGCATATCAATGCAACTGTAAGTCAACAATTTTTTAATTCTTTATTACTAGGTTAATCAGTATTTGACCTCAAATCATTGGAATTCCCTTGGCTGCACCAAAAGAAAATACACAACTATTTTTTGTTATTTCAAAAGAAGAAAGAGAGTGAATCCCTAGCTGTCTATGGAACTTATGTCCTGATTCAGCGATCACTGGTGTCAAAGGAAATCTTTCTGTGTACTTCAATGGGCTTTCCATCAGCAGGTCTATGAGTGCTCTGAATGAGAATGAGAAGGGGATTACAACTGTAAACAGAAGCTGAAATTTTCTAGTCTTTTTTCATGGGTCCAGAAGAGAGGATTACAAAAAGCAAAGAAAAAAATATGAATACATTGATTTGGGGGTCTAATAACTTTAAACTCAGCACATAGCATAAATATATATGTTAATTTTTTTTTTGGCTTAGACCAGACAATACAGAAAGAAGCAAATAGTTCAACAGGTGATGGTTTCAATCATATCTTAAACAGGATTCCACTTGTTTTCATAGTGCATCTAAAATGCAGAGAAAGAAACTAAAGACAGCAGCTGATTCTGCTCAGAATTAACAGAGTTTTATACAGTTTGTGAGAGTTGTCGTTAATGAAAATGTGCAATCTAGACACAAGAGTGAAATCATAGCAATAGTATAATTAGCACAGTTTGGATGTCTGACTTTTTAGCTAGATGAGTATGAAAACACATTTGACTAACTTGAAGATGAAGTTGCACACCAAATTTGCAAGCATTAAGAGGGTTACATGTGCATATTGAATAATTACGTACACAGGGTTATCATTTGACATTTGTTCACACAAATGTTTATCTACTCTGTGCCTAGAATTATGGACCCAACTTGACTGTGACACTTGCTGTCAAACAGTGCAAAGTTCACAGGCAACTTCTCTGAGGTCCTGTGCTTGAGCTAGAAACCTGGGGGAAGAGAATGTGTTAACTTTCTCTAGAGATAATTAATAACTTCCAAGGAACTCAGCTGCAAAGAAATTACAATGTAATCTCGATATATGGAAAAATAACATGATGTCAATAAAAAGAAATTTTTAAAGATAAATAAAATGTAAAAGCATTAGCTACACTATGTAAATCCAAGTTTAGGGAACGGAGCAGTATAGCAACAAGTCATCAGGAGGATACAAGAAAAATAATATGCTCCCTACAATATTGTCTTGAATGTTATATTGGTCTGGGAACATTCATAGGTTTTCTTATATGGTGGAGGAAATAGTCCCAGGAAGATGAACATGGCTACTCAATCTTGTGTGTTAGGCCCTGTAAGATCAAAACTTCAAATGCTGTATTAGAAGCACCATGCAGATGGGGTAGGGAAAAGAAGTGATATAGTTAAAATATATCTGCATATTTTAAATCCATTTGGGTAATCATTGCCACTTGCCTCCTTGCTCAGTTCAATCACATCTATTCAATTTCATAAACAGTAAGTCTGGAGCTTGTCGGACACATTGAGCATATGCAGATAAATTGCAATGAACTTCACTTTTGAACTTGCAAATGTTGACATGTCCCTCTCTTTCTCTCTCTTTCTCCACCTCTGTTTTCTAGGGAATCAATGCTGTGCTGAAATATTGTGCACTGTATGTCAAAAAGAAAAAGCTGATTGGGATAGATTCATAGAAGAGCCAGAGAATCATAAAAAGGACTGGAAAATAATGCTGCCAGTTTGAGCAAAGGTTAACAGAGCTGGTCATGTTCATTCTGGTAAAAAGGAGATTGAGGAGAGGCATAAAATGTCTGTCTACAAATATGTGAAGGGACATTGTAAAGGGAGGAGGAATGAATTATTCTCCCCAGTCCAGGAGGAGCAAAAGGTAACAGGCTTATATTACAGCAGGAAATACATGTTAAAAATCAAGCTCGTTGAATAACAGAAAAATGTGTTTGCCAGTATGTTTGCAAAATCTGAGCTGGCATTATTTATCTCCTTTCTGTTTGGTTTACTACAAAAATTCTGACAAGCATTTTCTCTTTATATACATGTTAGTAAAAGGGTAATTATTCTCAGGAACACAGAATGTACTCAAAAAGCATGATAAAGGATGTGCTACTGAGTGCACTGCCAAACCGATCAAAAGCATGCATTTGTGTTCAAATTCAGAAATATTTATGTTGAAATTTTGCTGTGAGTTTGTGTTTAACAGCACATCACTTCTTATTTGAGATGTTCAATACTATTAAAATGTGTTTGGCTCTCATATAGAAGTTGAAATTAGCTTCTATATTCCAACAAGTTTCTCCTTTCACAAAAAACAAAGTTAACTGCATGTCTGGAACAGGAGAGTCTTCTCCCTGAAGGCAATAAACTTAAGGGTCTGGTTTTGATCATATTTACCACTTATTAACTGGTCTGTGTTGATGGAATTAGTCCCTTTATGTTTCATAAAGGTCAGGATCAGCCCTGCATTTCTGAATTTACTCACTAGTTTGAAATTGTCTTCTAAGAGGTGTAAATTAGCACAGCTTTATTGATTCTGGGGGAACCATCTTAATGTACATCTCTGTACATATCCCTCATAGCGACTATGATACCATGTCTTAATATCTGTCTATTAGCAGTCTATAAAGTAGTCAGCTTTTCTCTTATACTCCCATCTAAGTGTGTAAGTGCTAGTCTATTATTATTTTAACAACCAGGAAAATGCCACTAACTCCAGAGTGGAACATGGCAGCTGTTTAACAGTGGGCAGCAGCGAAGCACATCGTTGGTGGAGAGAAAGAGAAGAAGAATATTGTCTGCAACTGAAACTGAAGGGAGCATTTTAAGTAGCTAGTATGTGATTATTCCATTTGGAACTTAGCCAAATCATCTGACCGTCCACCCTGCACTTGCATAGAGGGGAAAACAGCTGTAGATTTATAACAGCCAAAAATGGTCAAGCCCTTGGTTTTACACCCTATCCATCTGAAAGGACTGTGCTTGCACTTAGCTATTCTCATTCAGAACCACTTAAAAAGGTGAGCGCCTATATAATTGGAATTTTAAAGGAGTTCATGTTGTGTTTATGGAGCAATCACTACTAAATGATTTCATTTAAATTTTTCATAAGCTACACTTTATGAAAAATTAAAAGAAATAGACTCTTCAGAAGCCTTGCTAAGAAATAAAGTCTCTTAAAGGAATACACATGCCATCTAATCACACATATTTTCAAATTTTGAATTTGATGCATACAGATAAACAGAAGATGGCATACTGGGGAGTGAAAAAAACCAGGCACTTTCTGCTTACTGTTTCATTAGTTTGCACTCAACTAGAACATCAGAAATGGACTGCAGTTTACAGTGACACAGAGAGATTCAATCCAGCAGTGCTGACCTTCGAAAAGATGGATGTGAAATAGCAGGTTAGTGAGGGAGAAAGGCTACTGTTTTTTAGACAAAACTGTAGGATACGTAAGAGCAAAGATAGCTCCAGCAATCAGAAATAGTCTTACTAGTCACTAATCAAGAATGTGTTTGAAGGTGGAGTCCTGGAGTTAAGTCCATGTCCAGCTGCGTTATTCCAGTAGGCAGTGTCACAACTGGATCCCTGCTGGAAAGTGAGTGATGAGTCTTTTCCAGGGAACTTATGAGCAGACAGTAACAGTCTAAACCTCTGGTCTTTTGCTGCAGCCCAGTAGTGAGTTACATGTACAGTGCTTGGGCAATTCTGCTTCTGGGCACACGAGTTTTGAGTACCTTCAGTTCAACTAACATCTACAGTCTGAGATACATAACCTATTGCTAGGTGGGGTTTTTATGAACTGAAGCAGAATAAACAGCATTTAAAGTGCACTGGAAATGCTTACAAAGCTTTTAACATCTAATCCATATGGCTTTATTTATGTAAGTTAACCTATGTATTTTAAACCCTTATGAGAATTACAAAGCTATCAGAAGGATGTATTCTGTTCGTCAATATAAAGTTTCATTTTTAGCAGCTGCAGCTCTGTTTGGGTTTCCAATTGTTCTGGGAAAAAAAAAAAATAAAAAACAAAACTAAAACTCCCAGCTTTTCTAGAAATAAGAAACGATAATTCATTGATTGAAATATGTGGAAAAAAGAAACCAAAAAATGATCCTGCATCAATCAATGAAAAAGTTTGTTCTTTGAGAAAGTCTTTAAAAAAAAAAAAAAAAAAAAAAAAAAGAATGATGTGTCTCATTAAAATGAATCTAGGTTGATTTACAGTAGCTGTAATCAAGGGTTACCCGACCTTATAAGCTGTGCTATTCCATTTATAATAAATCTCAGCAGTTAAAAATAGATGAGCTTAGGACAGATAATAAAAGGAACAGTTTTAGAAAGTTACATGATTATTACAGAGAGGTTTCACCATGCCATCTGTCGACAGCAACCATGGTAGTGCCGTGATGATAGAGAGATGTTTCTGAAAAGTGTTTGATACAATTAAACTTCTACCTGTTTTTTTGTTATAGGTCGCTTCAGCCTAATGTCTAAACACTTGAACTGAGATAGAGTTGAAATGCCTTCTTTGAAAAAAGGTCCATTTCATGTGAGAATTCTATCTCTGTAGGAAACCTGCATCACAGACTTACAAAACTTTCCTTGGTTTTTCTCCTTGATTTTAAATAAAGGAAAAGTAATCAGACAAGCCTTTTACTCTTTATTAAATTAGCCTATTGCAGTTGACATTGTTATGAATTGTTGGATTTCAAAAGTGTATCTAGATGAATGCTACAAATGGGAAGATGTCTGGTGTTTTGCTCTGGTGCCACAAGAAGAGATGTTCTTTAGTGCTCATCTTCTTCCATGGGAACGCACATACACCATCACCTAAGCCAGCTGGGGTCCAGGCCTTTTCCTTAGCACTTCTGATGTAAGGGGCACCCTGCAGAGATGTGCTCATGACACCCTAGTAAGTGCTTCATCAGCAATCCATGTCAACATCTGCCCCTGCATCCTGCCTTCCCTCTCTTCTCCCAGTGGTGGCCACATTTTTCTCCCCATGACCAGCTTTAGTTTGCTTTTTCCACCCACAGTGATTTCTCCTATGAAGATATTACTTCCTATGTATTTTTAAGGCCACACTACATGTCCAGGCAGTATGCAGTTAAGTCATCCTGCGACTGTTAAAATATTTACATTGTCTCTTTGCTTGTGATGTCATCCTCTCCTCTCCTCTCCTCTCCTCTCCTCTCCTCTCCTCTCCTCTCCTCTCCTCTCCTCTCCTCTCCTCTCCTCTCCTCTCCTCTCCTCTCCTCTCCTCTCCTCTCCTCTCCTCTCCTCTCCTCTCCTCTCCGCTCTTTAAACCTTTTCCTTTAAATCCTGAGAACATAAAAAGGGGGTTTATTTAATGAATGCTTCTAACATGAGAATTGTAATATACAGGAAATTGTTTGAATTAAGCTGAAGAAGTTAACTCAAATGTCAAGAACGAATTGACAATCTGCTGGAAATAATGAATACAGTTTAAAAATATATAGTTTGGGGTTTTTTTATTTCTTTTTTAATATTATATTTTAGTTCCAATTTTTTGTCCCCAAATGTCCAAAGAGCTCTGTTCATCAAAGTGCTGACTTCTGAAAACTACTAGAATGGGGCTACATAATTAATGTGATGAAAATTTAAAAATTACTTTTACTTGAGTGACAGAACAAAGAAAATAAAGAGTCTGGTGCCTAAACAAAAGTATGCCAAAGTGAAATCTTCCCCACGTTCTTTGTCCAGACAGATCCACCCAAGACGTTTATCATGTTTACATGCATACACACACACATGTGCTCACATGCACACAAATATTTGCTGAATTCACCAATTTACATGCAAAGGTTTTTATCATTTTCCCACTATTTCCTTATTAATTTAATTGGCTGGCAGTTATCTGAGCTTCCAGTGGAAAATAAAATAGCTTCAAAAACCTCAACCACTTGTATTTTAAGAGACATTTTTTATTATTTAGAATATTGCAACTTTTATTTGATGAAAGTTACTATTAACATATTTTCATAATCTTCTCAGCCTAGCAACAGCAGGAGTAAAAGGTGTGAGGGGCATGCAATATTCATGAAATTAAGGAAAGTTGAGATGAAAGGGAGTTCCATTAGGGAGACCAAGTGTGACAATATGACACATATTTGCATATTTTACACTTTAAATCTTTTCAGCACATCCAAGTTGATATATGGATGTAAACATGCATTGCCAGTTTTTAGCATATTATAAGCCCTCAAGACTTTGCATGCATTTTAATATGTTTCATTATTGCTGTAGATTTTAATTTCGAAACTGCACAGCTTTGATGGAAGAAAGCTGGAAGTCAAAGCATCTGGCCTCTGCTTCAGGCAAGCACAGCCTTTTCCTTGAACACTTTATGTATAAGCAAGTCTATTTATTTGTGTGTGTGGTTGTGTTTGTATGTGTGCATGTATGCAAGGGGTGACAAATGTGAGATACACTTTCCTTGATACACATACTGCTGAAATGTTTAGGACAGGAAAGGAAAAGGGAAAGAAAAGGGAAAGGGAAAGGGAAACGGAAGGGGAAAGGGAAAGGGAAGGGAAAAGGGAAAGAGGAAGGGAAACCAAGTGCAGGTATATAGATGTGCCAAACTACCTGAATTTTTTTTCCAGTTGCTGTAATTTTCTGATTCTCCACAAATACAGAAAATACTGTAATGTCCATAATTATGGTGTTATGGCACACTCTCTTTTCAATACTATTTCACAATCTACATCTGATGTGCTGTTGAAACCTATCAGAAATGCACTCTAACTCAGTGATGTAAGCAATGTTGTGACTCATAATAATAATATGATATTAATAATGATATAATATGATAATAATGACATAATAATAATATTATATTTACCATTTATCTTGTGATCTTCATATCATAATACCTTAAAAGTGCTAATTCATCCTTTATGTTTTCTTACATAGATGCCCTAACACCAGCAGTGCTCAAGGGATACGTGTATTTTTACATACCCATAAAATAGTCACTCAGCAGAAACCACCACTTGCCACATGTAACTATGTAAGTAGATCTGAATTACCACAATTCCCCTTCTTGAAAATGGGAACCAGTGCCTTCATGGAAGATGTGGGAAAACTGAGAATGAAGATGTTTTTTTCCTGGCATTGCAGGATTTAATTTGATGTATCTCATTGACAGAGAGTTGCCTTAGATGAACGTAAGACACAGCTTTACTTACCTGATGGCCAGAACCATTCAAATTTTGTACAATATAAATGACTTGCACAGGTACTACAGCACTAGGTCCTCTGAAATTTACATTCCTTGCTATGACACTGATGTCCACAGGAAAGGGACCACCATAAAGAAGGGTCAGACAGTCAGTTAATCAAGAGACATGTAGTCCATGTAGGTAGCCATGAGCAATTAGACAACCCTTCATTCTCATGCACCAACTTTATGTGGATATCACAGCCTAATATGCCAGTCAGGATTTGCACAGGCACAAGCCATCCTATGTCTTCAGTTACTGAATATATGTGAAAGCTGATCTACTTGTGCTACGCAAAAGCCTTGTTTGATCGGAAGTTGCAAGTGGTTTAGTGGTTTTCTCCCTTATACGCACATATATACAAACATCCAGACATGTTAATTTTTTGGTAGAAATCTGGCTCAAAGAAAACTGGGGAGGAGTTCACAGACAACTAATACAATTTTGTTTTTTTTCTTAATCTTCTGAGATGTTGGAACTGAAGGACTGCAGTTCCTGCCCCAAACCATCTTAAATAAAAAGAGTGCAGTCTTATGAGGCAAAGGATTTTCATTTTACACAACCTAAGTTTAGCAACCTCTAGTGGTTTTCTGATTCCATTCCTTTTGTTCATGGGATAGAACTTTGTCTGTGGAAACTGATTAGATAGTGGGAAGGACTGTAGATCTTTTTTAAATAACTGAACTGAGGTTTTATTTCAGCAATACAGTTTAGAAATGGCCCTTTCCGGAAAAATACCTTTGTGTTTTTCATCTGTGTTTACATGTTATTTTGGGGCGAGGATCTCTAGAAAGTACTAGCCTAGCAAGCACTATACTAAATTAAATCCTAGCTGTCTGATAATGAATAATAGAATGATCCTTTTCAGCCTTAAAAATCTACAAAACTGTGCTGCTCTCAGTTATGAGCACAGCCTTGTCCTGAATAAGGGAAGACAGAGAAGAGGCAGCTAGGAAGTCAGTGCATGTAATACGCTGAAGAGGATGAAGTGGTACTAATGAGTGGGATACAAGCCCCACTCTGGGCACTGTAATAAATCAGCCCCTATTCTATTTGTTGCATAATAACAGAGCAATGTTGAAAACATCACCCTTATTTTAATGCTATAGATATGGCCCTATTGTTTTGCATAATACTTTACCATGAATTGCATTGATATGTCTCTTGAAGAAATGACAGTGATATCAATTCTGTAGCTTTTTTTTTTTTTTTTTTTTTTTTTTTACATTGAGATATTACACAGTGTTCCCAGCCAGATGTGGAAACAGTATAAAAGTGAACAAGTTCTTAACATAAGCACTTCACAGTCAAAGCAGAAGAGAGATGTTTTATCTGTGCTTGGTTAGTGGGGTTCAGGGCTGCAGAGGTCCTAGATGAGGTTTCTGTACCGGGAAAGCCAGTTTAGCCCTTCAGAATAGAAGCTCAGTGCCTGCCAGACACAGATATCCTTGATGCTATCTTTAGATGAATACCTGTACGACTAAAGGTTGTTTAGTCAAAGTGGTGCAGAACCACACTTTAAATCAGACATCAACAGTAAGGGGTAGAAACAGAGGAAAAGTGAGAACAATGACAGTTACAGAACTTGATCCAGACTTGTTATTTCTTAGGCACCCTCACAGAGCCGTTGTAAAGGTTAACAAATTAAAGCTTGCAAAAGTCCATGAATGAAAAGGCTGTAGCAGTGGAAATTACTGTTATTCCTATAATCAATACATGGTGAGAACACAGGACTACATGGATGTCATCCCTTCTCTGTTCACATTCACCAAAGGCTGTTGCTTCTGATACTTATGGACATCTGCACATGTAGAGAAGCAGTCACACACATACATTCTGGCAAATACAGCTTTGGATTCCTGAATTTTCATCAACAGCTCTGCTTTTGGATGGCAGATTTTGACTTAACACTTCTGAAGTTACATGACAGGAACTTTGTTTATAATGCTCTTTCTTAGGGTCTGCAGAAGATCTGATCCATTCGTGACACTGGTGAGAAATGTTTTCAAATAGATTTTTGTTTTGATTAATTGATTTTATTTTCCAGAATACGTTACCACTTAAGCAGTCATTGCTAAGGCAGTGAATCTCAGTCCAACTTGCAGGCTGAGTTTAACCCTTATATAGGTCCACTCACAATCACAGATATTTCTCAGGATAGTGGCACTCTGACTGAAGTCTAATTATATATTATTATATCTAATTATATGTATATATTATTATTAGCTTGCCCTCCCTTTGTTCTTCCTTAGGCATATTTCATAGTCACCATTAGAGAATCTGCATGGGCTGCAATGCTGCTATTCTTATGCTTTTTAACTTTAGCTGTAAATTTTTTTAAATAGTCAATACTAATGTGTTGGTTCATTTCAGATAAGTGGCCAAACTTTTACCATCCCACTTTTAACATCCACCATGTGTCTGTATGACCTTGTGATGGTTGAACAGTGAAGTGCAAAAACAGACATAAAATGAGAAAAAGCAAGTTAGTTTTCAGCTTTTAATACACGTGCAGCCCAACAGAGCAGAGATAAGAGCTGTCACAAATGCCTTGATATTGACATTTCTCACCATAAATCCATAGAAGACACATACTTCTGCTAGTGTTAAGTACACCATTGGGTGTTAAGAAACATTTATTGTTGCTACTTATTCTCAAATGGGACAGGGATGGGAAAAGAGGAAATGTTTATATTTCTGCAGTAACAATTTCCAAACCTTCCTTATCTCAACTCTCTATGTTAACATGTGAAAATGACCATGTTTATATTAGCAGCCCTCAGAAAACTTAAATATTTGTGGTAGTCATCCTAAAAGGGAGATATTTGCAAAAGTATAGGAATAATAACTTAATGGTAGTTTTAAAGCCAAGGTCAGAATATACTTGCTTTGATAAAAAGACTGAATGACAAACCCAAATCTTACCCAAGCAGAATGATGCAATTTAGAATAATAATTACGGTTACCGCATTATTTAACCCTTACACATGGCTTTCAGACACAAAACTGCCACTGAGCTTGGTTATTTGGATACAACTCTGTTTCTCCATTTAAAAAAAAAAAAAAAAAAAACCTACTTCTATACAATGTTGCATACACATTAATATCATTATTTTGCAACCAATATAAAAAACATACATACGACTAGTGCACACAGGTATAGCTAAAATGGGAAACTATTGTGATTTGTATCTGATGAGGAATTAGGTTCAGAGATGAAGAGATGCATTTATGCAGCACACTTAAGCACGACATTGGCTAAAACTGACACTTGATTGCCCAAGCAGAGTGCAGACAATGTAGACAGAAGATCAAGGTGAAAAGCAGCACAAAACTGAGAATATTTATTTCAAAACAAAGAACAAGGTCTTGTTCGAATGGAAACCAAAGAATTCTTTTTCTTCTTTATGCTTTTCAGGATAAGCCTATTGATATTCAACAATCTCAAGGGTCATAGCTGGAACCCTGGATTACTTTCATCTTTACTCTGAGACCCATCTAATTCAAGCATAAATGAGAGTGAACAAAGACATCTCTAGCCAGATTCTTTTTCATACACACATGTACACATAGTTGTACACAGATACTCATATGGAGATAGAAACAAGAAATGAAATTGTGTGGTAGCTTTATTCTGAGCAATACTCAGACTATAACAGCTATTGCTGGCCCAGAGTTGTTTTATCTGTGTGTATCTAAATACATATATATATATGTATACATATACACACACATATGTAAAAGAACATATCCCTGTGTGTATATTTATGAACACATATGTACATAAGGTGAGAAACAGAGAGAGAAAGAATAAACAAAAGATGTCAAACCCACAATGTGACCTTATCTCATAGACTTCTTAGCTAATTTTCATATCCTTGGAAGACAAATGCATTTGTCCCTGGGAAAAAATATTAAAATGCATTGATTGTTCAAGATACCTGATGACAATTTGAAATACAGATAATTTATAATTTCTTCTCTCATTAACAAACTATAAGGTGTCAGCATCCATGGACACTGAATTTGTTATTTAACTTCACCAAGAGAGATGATGCTAACAAGATGTTTTTCTTATCCCTGTTATCTACAGACAAACTGATTTAGGGTTTTCTTTTCAGTGTTCCTGTTTTTCTCTAAAAATTAAATTTACACTTGAAAAAAACCCCACTGTTCCAACAACTTTAAAATCTGCATTAATTAATGAGTTTTAATTATATGATTAATAAAAATCAGTAATTAATAAAATTATTGCTCATCGATTTGAGACCTTAAGACAGAATTGAATCACCTAAATCTTTTTCTTTTTTTTTTTTTGTTATAAGAAAATCAAGACAATAAAACAAAGGAGAGGAGCTCAGCCTTGTTAAAATATTATAATCATACTAATTAGGATGAATTTAACTTTTAGAGAAAAGAGAGCTTCAAGACGTTTACGCTTCCCCCCCCCTTTGGAAAGCAGCTTACATATTTATTTATACGAATGATTCCCTCAAAAAAGTATGATGTTCAGTCTTAGTCTTACAGCTGCACTTAGAGTAATTTTTGAAAGTAAAGCAAGAACAATGCTGGTGTGGTAGTCATGTCCTCAGGACTGATGTTTCTCTTTTCTTTCTTAGGGATTCAGTAGTCACTGAGTTCCTTCACAAGTGAATGAAAGGGACTACTTTTTAACCTGGCATTCAAAAAAGATAGCAGACCTAAGATAATGGCATTTCTACTTGTCTGGCCTTTCTCCATGACAATAGGCAAAGTTGCCAACTTTGTGCCAAACATACTAAAAATGAGGGTGTTAACTTATTAGGAAACTGAGCGATAATGGAGAAAAATGAAAAAAAAAAAAAGTGTGTATATCTGTATTTCTGTATCACATGCTTGGACAAGGAACTGTGCGGCCAGTGGTCTTTGCCTGGTGAATATTGTCCACTCTACAGCTGTTGACATCCAAACTCATCTGAAATGCAGATCATTATGGAGTCATTTGAAAAGTACGATCCTCCTGCCACCAGCTGTTCATCAATAGCACTGCACTGGAGGTCCCTAATACGAGATCCTAGAGCTAAGCAGACAGATGTGTAAGATCTTACTGCTTGAACATTGACACAGTACGTGATTACAAGACAGAGCTGAATGAATGTCATACCAGTGGATGGAGTAACTACTTTGGGGAATTGTTTAGCTGTGCATTCTGTAATGCTGGTGGTGGTAATTTGGCATGTGTCTTTTAACTCTATCTTTTTTGCTAATTGTCCTAAAATGGTGAAGTGAAAGGACAAATCACAGAACCAGAGTTCTGAAAAGCAGCTTATTTTGACTCACCTACAGGGAATTTTTCCTTCATCATTTTTTCTCTCTCTCATTTTTCATCCTCAGTAAACATTGTAAACTAATGATATTTCATCTCACTGTCTGACAGCCCAAAGGTGTGGCACAGTATGTCTAACCAATATTTTGTTTTGTGCAAAAGGCAAATTTTCATCCATTTAGATTATTGGATCAGTATTTTAATACAACCTGGATTATGGTCAAGCACTTAAATGTGATATTTTCTTTCAGAAAGCCAGCGAATAATGAAATAATATCTAGAAGATTTCAGAAATGTTATCTTCCTTTTTAATGATGTATTTAAATCAAGCTGTCACATTCCTCTGAAATCAAAAGGCTCAATTCTTTTTCTGGTATAAGAGGGACTTTGAGAGAAAAAGAATGAGGTATGAGTGTGCCTGTGAGCATAAGTTTGTACGAGTTCATGTGTGTGGGAGAGAGAGGGACAGAGAGGGAGGAATAGAAGGAAATAGGGAGGGAGAGAGATTTAATGAAAAATTTGGATTACAACAGTGTTTCTCAATAATAAGTCCAGCCCTCAAAGCAAATTACATTTCTTTTCCAGCACTGTAAAGCTTAGTATTAGATCTGACACTTTAAAATATGCCCGCATGGCTGTGCCACATCCAAGCTGCCAGCTTTTGAAACAGCTTCAAAGCCAAAGTAAGGCATAAGATTTAAAGAGAGCAGTCTAATTTCTGAGTAGAGGCTCAGTAAAGCATGTAGACAAAATCCTGGAAATGAAAATGGGCTAAAGATTAAATAAATATACTCTATCCCTTGCCATCCCTCCCTTCTTACACATATTCTTCGCAGTAAATATTATCTGGAATTTCTTGCCCTTGAGGTCCTGGAAAAATCCACTTGACTGGGATGGAAGAACATATCAAATATTGTTTGGGCATGGGTGACTAAGAGGGAAGGTGTGAGATTTGAGGACTGAGAGTTTTGAATCCCTCTTCCTCCTTATTTCCCTGGGATACAAGTTTAATTACCACGCTCTGAGCAGATCAAGAGGCAAATAAGAGAGTAATCTCAATGTAAAATCGATAAAATAAAATAACTTACTTTTGGAAGTGTGAGAGGGTGAAATATTTGTTTATCTCAGCACCTCATGACGTAGTATATGTAGCTAAATTTTCTTATTTTATTTCACATCTGAAAAAATAAATTAATTTAGAAAGCTTAAGAGCACATCCTGTAAAGGGACTTCATAATGGCCAGCTTGGCAATGACTAAGTTTGCCCAGAACCAAGATTGTCATTTATTGTGCTGAGCTTAATGTTGCTGATTTTGAGAAGGAACTGAAAACTTTCCGACAGCTAGATTGCTATTCATAGCACCCAGGATGCCCAAGACATTCTGCAGGAGAAATATAATTTTTAAACTCCTTTCTTTCCGAGACAGAAACATTAACTTCTCAGTGTTACCTCTGTAAAATCAGTAACTTCTGTTTAAAGATGAAGTTCCAGAACCTAAGAAGAGGTAACCTTGTACATCCAAAAATGACTGAATAATTTTTGAAACCCAGGGATGCTTTCGAAAAGTCCTGAGTGTAATTTTCAGCTAGGGTTCAGCAGGTCCATGCAATCCAAAGTATTTTTGTGTGCCTGTGGTGTATCTTTTCCAGATTCCTCCTGTGAATCTTCCACAAGAGTGAGTCTTATGGAAGACTCACACATCTGAGTCTTCCACAAGATTTTAGTACAGATACTAAATGTGATGAAGTTGTAATCTTGAATCTCTTGGAAGATGACAAAATGTAGTCTGAAACATTACAAATCACCATGTTTACTGTTAGCAAGGTCTCAGACAAGGCTGAAGTTTTAAGGAAGATACATTTCACCCAAAGCTGATGACCTTATTTTTTAATCATCAATAAGAACTAAGAACTGGTAGTTGGGTCATTTGCTGATATGTTTCATCCTTTTTATTGCAATTATCTTGACTCAGTCGACGAATGCTAATTATAAGGAGATTAAAATGACCAGTCACACAAAATGGACACATTTAACAAACTCATTTAGTAAGTATTCTGAATGTAGGGAGGTATACAGAAGAAACATTTGTAACATATTCTTGAAGAATCATATAAACTAGACATAATCAAAAAATATTTGTGAATGAAAAAGGATAAGAATAAAATATTTGTGAATGAGGTTTATAATTATGAGTAGTTATCTTTGCTTAATAACATCATACTTAGATTTTCAAAGTAGATAATAATTTATATATTGATAAAAAGAACTAAAAGAAATTTCAGGTTTCTAACTTATATAATGGATTTTAGAAAGGACCCCTGCCCTGAATCTATTGCACACTTTCTTATATGCAATATAGCTGAAAAATCACAAAATGCTTTTCATACAGAGTGTTAATTTCTTTCAACATGTATATGT
This sequence comes from Rhynochetos jubatus, assembly GCA_027574665.1. NCBI lineage: Eukaryota > Metazoa > Chordata > Aves > Eurypygiformes > Rhynochetidae > Rhynochetos > Rhynochetos jubatus. The sequence continues at coordinate 77,608,708 of CM050690.1, read as the reverse complement.
ATCAGTGAAGAGGGGAATGATTTTGCACACCTGTAATTTAATAGGTCAAAAGGAGTAAATATTTGATGTGTACAAACAACACCAGTGCTTAACACTGAAAGGGAAGAGTGGGCGTTTTTTGGTTTTGTTTTCCCCAGGTGAAATCAATGGTGTGAAAGTAAGATACTAAATGGAATAAATCATAACTTCCCTTTAATTTATTCTAATTTGAGGAAACTCTTAGTCTATTCCTGCATAAATAATACTTAGAGGGGTTTAGGGTAGGGATTCATCTAATCTAACCCTAGATACATAAAATTTTTATGTCTAAGTCTGAGGTGGTTGTTTGAAAATCTGTCTACAATCCATCAAAAGAAAAGCACGGCCAGAGGCAACACATCTATGGTAGACCCTATCTGCATATGTCATGAATGATATCCAGATGCGGTCCATTTTCTTATATTGATATCAAGAAACTGATGATGAACATCTCAGATCCAGACTCAGAAAGTTAGGCTGAGGCAGATGAATCCAATGCTTAGTTACTCCCTGCAAGAGGCCAAGAAGTTTTATTTACAAATGTGTTTTTAGTAAAAATATACACCAAGCTAATTTTAATCTTCGTAATTTAAAATATTTTCATTAAATTATTTTTGCTGACATAAAGCCCTCTTAGGCAATGGGTCTAAAGTGGTCCAATGGGAGAAATAAGAATTTGTTTCATTCCAAAATATTACTTGTAGTACCCCAAACTCTTCCTTATCTCATAGTCATGCACTGAGTGAAATGCTGAAATTGCCTACCCCGTTGAACATGCCTTTCCCAACATTCTTCATTACTAATACAGCTACATCTCTATGAGATCCAGTATCTTCATTAGGCTCACTTCCATTCTATTTATGTCAGCTTGTTCAGATTACAGCTTCACACAGTTAGTGACTTTTTTGGCTAGGAAAGATTTGTGCTTAGCAAGTTGATGTTCTGTAACGGATGAAATTCCTGATGTTGGGTTGCCCAAAACAAGCGTAAACAGCTTCAAAATGTGCTATTCTGAGTTACAGCTGCAGTGGCATCTTTATTTTTAGTCCATTCTTACAGCAGTCAGATGCTCCTCAATAGGTAATGCTACTTGATTGCAAGCAGGTACTGTAATTCTAGGGTGAGTGATAAGGGCTGCAAATAACAGAAAAAGAAATGGCTCTTAATGTTTTGTGATCTTTTCACACACAGAAAATAAAAAAACACAAATTGAAAATTGGCTCAACAAGCATGAGAAACAGGAGAAGAAAACTCACCATCTGCAATAATAATTATGCACTACGCCTTTTACTAAAAGTTCTCTAAATACTTTTTAGTTATGAATAACTAGGTCTTTGATGCAATCTGGTTACTGAATCTAACTGGGGGCAAGTGAGTGGATCCACAGGAGGATGGGTGACTTGCTGAAAGGTTATGTATGGGAGTGCTCAGAAGGATAAAATGTAAAACTCTGGGTGCCCTACTAAGACTCCTAAAATGTATGGCTTTGCATTACATGTTCACATATTCTCCTGTCTCTTTTTTGCTGTGAGAGCCAAGAATCCCATAAACAGTAAAGTTGTGGGTTTTTTAGAACAACATTACTAACAAGGTTAATTAGGCCACAGAATCAGAAAAACACAGATGTTTAGAAGGGACCTAGCCCTTTTGAATACCTGTTGGGGTATATCCTTTTCTCCTACCATAGCTATAAGACTATTGCCAAGCTGAATCGGAAAAGCACCCACAAATCAGACCTAGGAGACCTTCCCCTCTCACACTTGTGTTATCATTTGATTTCTTATCTGTGTAATGGAAAAGTACATTACTTCTATAGTGCTTACAGTGCTGAAGAAATTCAGACCAGAAAGAAGCCATACTTTTTTCTCAATAGGAAGGGCAATTAACCATCAGAGCAACTTACTTAGGGTTTTGGTAGATTCACTTACACTAGAAATGTTTAAGTCAAAATATTCTAACAGATATGTCCTAGTTCAAACAGAATTAATTCAGGAAAGTCCTATGACTTCTGTTATGAGGGAGGTCAGATGAGATGTTCACAATGGTCCCTTCTGGCTTCATAATCTATGAAGCTATGAAGCTATATGAACCTCTTTCAAGAAATAAAGATAATAGTAACTGTCTATAAATACTTGATAACATGAAATTGCTGGAGGAACTATTTAAGGTGGTTAATGATGGTATTATAGGGAATAATGTCCTCAAACTGAAAAGACCAAGGTAGAATATTTAAGAAAGACAGTATTTTCTAGAAGTGAGGTCAATTGCACAGTGGAGTAATTTGCAAAATTGAACTCTATAAAAAGAGCTGTGCAAGAAGAGAGTGAATAAAGCATGTGATTAGTCTATGAAACAAGTCTGTTCTAAAACTGGGTAATTCAAAACTAAGTTGTTCAGAAAGTCCAGCACTGTGTTTTATTTGGTGATTTTACAAAACAGCTCTGCTTTCTTTTTAATTATTTTCAGAATTGATTAGAAAATGGTTTACCAGCCAATGCTTTCTCATCTTAACAGGAAGCTACAGACAGTAATTATTCCACCTGATACACAATAGACCCTACCAGGGAAACGGGTAGTCTATGAAAAAGAACAAGCTTTTACCTTCTTACTTTGTTCCTTTGTTCCTCAAAAGTGAAAATATTTCCCCTGGAGATAGATACTTAACAACAAGCAAGTGTACATCCTTCCACCTCAGTGCAAACTGACTCCAAAAGCCAAAATTGTGAATATAGAAAGATGTAGAGGGCTGACGTTATTTGTAACTATGGTCATGTTTCCTGTGGTTTCCTTCAGATTTTTTTGCATACTGAGGTGGTTTGTCAGGGATTTGCACACATTCTGTCTCTAAAGGAGCCTCATTACTGGCCTGTGCAGAGACAAGGGAGGTGGAGAAGGATGACAAGGCTTGCATTAATTGCACAGCTATTTGTTGTTCCAGGGGCCATTCAAGCATATAATAACTTAAGTAGAGTTTCAGTGAATTGGAGGCTCTTGCTTTTTGTAATGTTTTGGCAAGCTGATTTCTTATTATAGCACAGTTGGTATTTCTTTTTAAAGTCTTGACAGAAAGCTGTAGGTGGCCACATAGCTTTTGTCCTGCTAGCAATACATTTGCAACATTCGATTAGTCAGGCAAGAAGTTGACTGGTACAACTGGATTTTACTATGTTGAAGTTCTTGATAGAGGTCATCTCAGCACAGGTCAGATGTGAATCTATCTCCAAATTCCCATAAAGCATGGGGAGAGATGGCGATTGCTTTGGTCTATTAATTAGGTACGATGACAGCTGCAAGGTTCATCTCAGTTTTTATATTCAGATTCCTCTAAGTCTGGAGTATCTCATGGTCTTGATCAATAAAATTTATCCTGCCCTCAAGCTACTCTTCAGTAAATTCAGTGGCATTAGTCTGAGATCTGCACCTTCTTTATTCTTTCTGATTGTATATCAAAGGAAACTTTTCCCAAGTTACCCAGAGGTTTGAATTTGTGTGTGTGTATGTTTCTGTTAAAAAAAGAAAAAAGAAATAGTATCTTTGATATTAAATTAATTTTGCTACTTTTACAGCTTGAGAATTCATAGAAATTGGTGGACTATACCAGAGAAATTTAGCTAAGAAAATACAATAAATGGTGAAGATTCTGTTCTAAGATTGCATTAAATTAAGTTAGAAGAGAACCTGGAGAGATAATGGTGCCTAAGGCTTTTGGAATGGTGGAGACTATCTTCTTATACAACATCACTAGAAAGGTAATTCTCCTTTTCTCACTGCTTTGGCATTTGTCACAAGACTAAGTAGTTTTTCTATCTACTTATATCCTCAAATGAATGTATGTTTAAATTTTAATTGAGTTTGCTTTCAGAAAGTTTTTTTAGAAATTGTGTTTTGTTGGTAGGCGTGCCCAGAGAAAGCAAAATATAATAAAATACTAATATGGAAAATTTACTTAAACGTGAGTGGAAGATGCTGGTCTTTAAATACTTTGAAAAATCAGTCCATGTCAATGTCTGTATCAAGGAATACACTTTTTTAGATCTTGAGCCCAAAAAGTCAATTACAGTTTGGCCACTTTTACTCAGTCTCTTTCAGCACTAAGTTGGTAAAGGCAGACCCTATTTCAGATGTGCTGGACATCTCGTATACCATCTCCTTTTCTAGTGGGCCATAACACTATGGCAGAAGTTATAAAAGCCTTTAGGTTATTCTTCTTTTTGTAGGTGCCTTATACCAGCCCACACAGTAACACAGCTCCAATACAATTGCTTTGGCCTTATGTAGAAAGCTCAGATTGGGCGCGAGGACACATTTACTTTTCAGACTGGATTTGAAGCTTTTGATACTGTTTAGTCTTTGACATCTGCCATACATAATAAAAAATACAAAGCAAAGAATCACTGCCATGTTTGAATCACTGCTATTAACAGTATGACATGGATCTTCAATCACACAGTTTTCCACAGCAGTTATAACCTACAATATTATACTTCTAAGATTTAAAATCAGTTGTTTATAATTTACATCTTATTAGTAAAGGGGAAAAAAAGGGTATCCATTATGAAAAGTAAAATTAAATTATCATTAAGCTAATTAGCCAGTTTGTTGTTCTCATTGAGTTTATTGTTTCAATTGTATCTGTGCAAATTAGAAAAAAGCTTAATTTATGCAGAAATCAATAATTTCTTCTGTTGTTGTTTTTGTTGTTGTTGTGATAATGCATATGCATATTTAAATAGTTTCAGTATAAAGACTGTAATGAAACTTTTCTTTAGGCTTTTCCAGAAAACCATAGTACCTGAGCTCAAATGGATCAAGGATCCAAATTAATGGTTGAGCAAACATTCCTGACCATCTACTGTAACCAGATAGTAGAAAGAATGTGCTAGATTTTTTTCTTGTGCTTGAGGCTCATCAGCTCTTATTGCTGAGTTCTTTTGAAAAATAGAAAAAAACATGCCTCAAGCTTGAATTATAGGATTACTGACAAAGTGAAGATTTGTGTATGTAAGTCTACATGTTAAACTATTTTATGTACAATTGTTCAGTTTCACAGATTCACAGTGTTAGGAGATGGAAGGGACCTCTAGAGATCTTCTAGTCCAACCCCCCTGACAGAGCAGGATCACCTAGAGCAGATCACACAGGAACAAGTCCAGGCAGCTTTTGAAAGTCTCGAGAGAAGGAGACTCAACCACCTCTCTGGGCAGCCTGTCCCAGTGCTCTGTTACCCTCACAGTGCAGAAGTGTTTCCTCACTTTCAGTTTGAACCTTCTGTTTACCAGTTTAGAGCCATCGCCCCTAGTCCTGTCACTGGACACCACTGAGAAGAGCCTGGCCCCATCTTCATGACACCCACCCTTTAGATATGAATAAGCATTGATAAGATCCCCCCTCAGCCTCCTCTTCTCCAAGCTAAACAGCCCCAGCACTCTCCGCCTTTCCTCATATGGAAGGTGCTCCAGGCCCTTCATCGTCTCAGTGGCCCTGCGCTGGACCCTCTCCAGTGTCTCCTTGTCCTTCTTGAGCTGAGGAGCCCAGAACTGGACACAGTACTCCAGGTGAGGCCTCACCAGCGCAGAGTAGAGGGGGAGGTTAACTTCCCTCAACCTGCTGGCCACGCTCTTCTTAATGCATCCCAGGATGCCATTGACCTTCTTGGTTGTGAGGGCACAATGTTGGCTCTTGGCCATCCTGTTGTCCACTAGGACTCCAAGGTCCTTTTCCCCAGCGCTGCCCTCCAACAAAACAGCCCCCAACCTGTAATGGGACATGGGGTTGTTCTTCCCCAGATGCAGCACTTGACACTTGCCCTTATTGAATTGCATTCAATTACTCCCTGCCCAGCTCTCAAGCCTGTCCAGGTCATGCTGGATGACAGCACGGCCTTCTGGCATGGTAGCCACTCCTCCTAGTTTGGTTAACATCAGCAAACTTGCTGAGAGGACATTCTATCCCTTCATCCAGACCATTCTGGTACATATGGATCCTGTCTGTGTTCCTGCAAGAGTACTGAGAGGTGATTTGACTCTAAAAGTTCAGATGTGTTAAGGTAAGCGACTAAAACCCAAAAAGGGACTTTGATTTTGCAGCAGCGGCTTCTAGTGCCTAACTTTCAGGTGTCTGGATGGTGAAATTCATAATCCTGTTTGTGGATCACTCAGGCTGAGATTTATGTAACCTGCCTTTAGCTTAATAGCCCACACGTATATATCTGAGGTTTCCTTATTGAAAATAAAAAATGAAAAAGAACAGTACCTAGTATATGAACTCTCACTGCATTTGACATCACATAAGTGTATTATGATGAGAGGAATCACCCTTAAAATGGACTATTTTCCTCCAAGAATTACAGAGGATTACTAGGATGATGAACGTTGATGAAGACATCTGCATAGTAGACATCTGCATCTGAACAAAGAAAGTATTAGAGTCTATACATGATGTATAAAAATAAAGACGTTGGTTCCTGTGTCATTCCTCTGGCAGGACAGACTATGGAGAACAGCAGTGAAAAAAGACAGAGCATCTTGGTTTTGATTTTAAAAATGTGGTAATGCATTTCTTCCCCTCTTAACTCCTGGAAAGTTTCATGGCCTTGGAGATTCCTGTCAACCCTTGGTCATTCTGCAGCGAGTTTGGTGGTGAAGCGCCCCTTATCGTATCATAACACTCTTGCACTGCTACTGTGGGGAATGGCCATACTAGGGGTCAGTTGCCTGGTTACAGTGTGGGATGAGAGTGAAATCATCCCCTGCCAGCCTTGAACTTTATCGCAGTCTGGATAGATTGGTACCAGCTGGAAATTCCAATGACCACCTGCTCCAATTAAGACCAGGATATAAAATTATTTATGCCTAAAGTCAATTATCTCACAACCCTATAAACAGCGGTTCCAAGAATGACCCTTTGAGCTCTCCTGGACCACAGCGGGCTGCGCCCAGCATCTCCCTCTGAGTGGGACGCATCTCAGAGTTCACAAATCCTCAAGTTTGTGAAATCAGAGAATAGTCAGCACAAACTGGACCGAATAAACCCTCCTTGAGGCTCAACTCTTCGCTCGTTGAGAGATGCACAGACATCCAACATGAATATTTTCACCAAACTCAAGGGGAAATTTTAACAGGTACCTTCATACAAATATACGTATATCTCTCTCTATTTCTATATCTGTCTGTGTGAGTGTATGCATGCAACTTTATGTTGATAACCTCATTGAGTCTTTGATGAAGTTGCTGTACTGATTTGTTGAAAGTTAAGTCCTGCTGAGGAATTGTGTGATCTAATTGTGTGTGACATATCTGAATAGTGTTAAGGAACTTTTTGAATTGTTGCTGCCCCACATTGTTTCTATCCCCAAGTTTCACACCAAGCACAAAACTTCACACACTCTGATCCTTTCCCCGCTTCCTGAGACATAAACTGTTGACCAAGTCTGGGACTAGGTGGATTCAGCCACACCTAGACTTCTCTTTCGAGGAGTTTAGGAAGCAAGGGGATCCACTCTGAACCTCGTGACCGAACGGGAGGAAGTTCCTTGCCCCTTTCCCCTAATCCATGTCACAACAATCCAATCCTGCCTTGATTTCCCTGACTCTGTAAATAATTTTTAATTCATGTACCAACTACTTTAATCTGTTGCTAATTTGATTTTTGCCTTTGTATGTTTTTCCATGTCGAATAAGTAGTAGAGGGGACCTTGCCATCAAATTCTGTTAAGTCACGCTTCTCACATTCACATTAAAAATATTAGCTTTTCCCCTAATATTTGTGACGCTGATCTTTTAAGTGGCCTAAATCACACAGCATAGTCCCCTTTCATGACAAAAAAAGGATGGGAATTTACAGAGAACATAAGTTAACTAATTGCTAAGACAGTGTAACTAAAAATTCTTTCACACTTCTTTATTTTTTATTGAACACCACATACATTGTCTTTATTTCTATTATTAATTATTAATAAATTGTTTAGTTTTGTCCAATGTTCTGGTAGATTCCTTTTTCAGATTCTTCCACTCCCTGAGTAGCTGCTGTGTAAAAATATCTAAGAACTATATACTAATGATTTCACTAAACCCCTCAACCCTCTCCAGGGTCCTCCAGGGTTATTTTCTTTGTATACAATGGCTGCAATTACACTTCCTCCCCATTCCTAAGGGGTGAATAAGGTAAAGAAGAGAAGCTGAATAAGTAAATAAATAATTAAATAAATATTTCCTGCCCCCAACCAAAGCTGGATCATACAAGCTACAATAATTCATAGACAGAGGAGGAAAGGGATAAAAAACAACAGCAACAAAACACAATTCCCCAAACAGTTGGCACATAAACCAGCCCAGAGGCAATCTCTCTTGTAGCACACCAGCCAAACACATAGGTATTTATGTGCAAAACAATTCAGTTTACTTTCCCTAATCCTCCTGATTCCTCCCTACCCTGACAAAAAACTGTGGTGCTTATCACAGGAAAGCTGGTACTTTGCCTTGTCACTCATACAGCCCTTGGGTATCTACGGCCTTAAAAGAAGCCCAGGTATGCTTCACTTTTTGATATTTTGTTGAGATGGGACAATAAGGGAGATGATATGAGACAAGCAAGGATAAAATGAGTATTCAGAAGAAAGTGTGGGTAGGAGTCACTAAACCAAACATAGTTCAATTGTCTCTTACTAATGTAAATAAAATAAGTTGAAGGATTACATGCTAAAAATAACCACTCATCCACAGTTATAAAAACAATCTAGCTTAGCTAGTTTATTTAGCTATAGTGACTAGCTAAAAGATGTACAACTTTTGATGCTGTGTATGAGACAGATAAATGACATCCATTCCAACTTATACAGGTCCTGGGGGCTTTTATACAGTTCTTCATTATAACCTCCAAGTATCCTAAACCAGAACCAGTCAGTCCTAAGCATGTGTTTGTGTTCTTTAGTTAGTTTATGCAAACAATAGAAAAGAATGAACCTACTCGTGATGCACATGTAATTCTATTATGAATTTCATGTTGATACACTCCATAGTATAGCTCATTTTGTCAGCAGCAAAAAGGAAATCAACTATTAATTCTTTCAATGTTCATATAAAACATCCAGCAAAATCTCTGAGGGTCAGCGTATGAATTGTAGTACTTGCTACTGTATTTGTGTTTGAAACTCAGATATTCTTTAAGAGACAGTTTGCTTGGATACAGAATGGAGACTTATACACAGCTAATACCAAAGAAAAACTTTAACTATCGAAAATAGCTTTGAATCCCGACCTAGGGTCATGTTACTTTTGGAAACCACATTTCCTAAGAGGTCTGACCTTCTTACACTTGGAAAGTTCTAAAAAAATTCCCCACACCTGTTGGTAGGATAGGATAGGATAGGATAGGATAGGATAGGATAGGATAGGATAGGATAGGATAGGATAGCTCAGTTGGAAGAAACCTACAACAATCATGTTGTCAAACTGCCTGACTACCTCAAGGCTGACCAAAATTTAAAGCATACTTTTAAGGGCATTGTCAAAACGCCTCTTAAACACTGGCAAGAGATTGAACATACTATCTCTCTATTTTGAGAAACAAGCAGAAAAAATAATATCTGCTGGTTTTGGCTGGGATAGAGTTAATTTCTTCACAGTAGCTGTTATGGGGCTGTGTTTTGGAATTGTGGTAGAAAGGGCGTTGATAATACAGGGACATCTTCATTATTGCTGAACAGTGCTCACACAGAGTCAAGGCTATCCTGCTCCTCATACTACCCCACCAGCGAGTAGGCGGGAGGTGCACAAGAACTTGATGACCCAAACTGATCAAAGGGATGTTCCATACCATATGACAGCATGCTGAGCACATAAAGCTGGAAGAAGAACAAAGTGGGGACATTTGCAGTGATGGCATTTGATTTGTCTTCCCATGTAACCATTGCGTGTGATGGAGCCCTGTTTTCCTGGAGATAGTTGAATACTAGCCTGTAAATGGGAAGTGGTGAATGAATTCCTTGTTTTGCTTTGCTTATGTGAGCAGCTTTTGCTTTACCTATTAAACTGTCTTTATCTCAAACCCCAAGTGTTCTCTACTTTTATTTATCTCATTCTCTCCCTAGTCCCACCGTGGGGAAATGAGCAATCACCTGTGCAATGTTTAGTTCCTAACTGGGGTTAAACCACAACGTAATTAAATGTAGTGATCACAACATCATACTCTGCTACTTCACAGATATCCATGCCCAAATAGCATAAACACCCTCCACCAACAAAATGTCTTCCTATGATCAAACCATTGCCTTTTTAACAGCAGTTCCAAAATTAAATACATATGGGTTAAAAATGTGTATTTCATTAAGTAGATAGCAAAATCTTCATGTGATCCTCTAATTGCTATTAAAATCCTAATAATAAAGAAGAATCTGCATGGCACATTCATGGTTCTGCACCTAAGATGACAGGCAAGAATGGAGTACAAAAAGTTTATTCTGGTCATACTAGACCAATATAACAAAGCTGTGAGAGTGCCTAGGAAATTATTTTTACAAAGGAAGGAAAAGAACGACAAGTCTAAAGATTAGTTCTGGAAAGATGACATAGCCTTCAAGGTTATTACACCTTTCAGAAAATTCAGTCTTACCAACTTATTGACTGAAATACATTTCCTGCTAAGGTTAACATAATAGCAAATAATGAAATTCAGGAAATTTAACTTTAGTATCATGATTTGGATATATGTGAACATCCCATGTTATTAATTCATTAATTAGGTGGTTTTAAACCTATATGAAATCCTCTGGAAATAAACCACAGAATTGTTGAGGTTTGAAGGGACCTCTTGAGATCATCTTGTCCAGCTTGCCTATTCAGATAGGATCAGTTAGAGTAGGTTGCTTTAGAAGACATGACTGCTACTGGGTAGGCAAAGCCTGATATCAGGGACTTGTTGGTAGGAAAACACTTATCAATTCCTTCGTTTTGACCTCATGCTTGGAACTGTCCTAGTTTTAGCACAATGAGTTGCTCTACCACTCCACACACACCCCACCCCATCCCCCATCCCACTCCAGGTGAGGAAGGGTCAGAGGAAAAACAAGGAAAAGCCCGTAGGAGTTAAGAACTACTTAATTATATAAATGAAACTTAGGGAGTTACTAACAATGCTAGTGTTAATAAGTAATTTAAGGAACAGGAAAAAAAGTAGAACAAGTTATACAGGATCTCACAACATGTGGGTGAACACAGCCAGATTTTCCAGGCAAGGCAGGCAAATAAAATCTAAAACTCCCAAGAAAGGAAACAAAATGAAACCAAAACGAAGGGAGCAACCCCCACCCCCACCCCCCCCCAATGAGTCTGGGAGCCAAGAGCAGGGAGAGCAAAAGAAAAAAACTTTCAAACCTCGACTCCTAAATCATTCTGCCTGACAAAAGACGCTCTTTTTGCGCTGAGCACCCAGCACTAGCCACGCGGTCCCAACAACAAAATAAAACCCTGCCCCCACCCCCCGTCCAGAAGCCCCCTGTACCCTTCCCCCTTTGGGGTCGTGCCCAACTGTAACTCTTTCCGTCCACACCCCCACTCCTTCCCTGCTGGTCTTGCAGTGCCACGGGCACCGGGTTGGCACCATCCACTCAGCATGATGTATTGTGGGGTGAAGCAAAATATAGACTAACTGGTAACTTGTGCAAAATATAGACTAAGACAGAACTTACAGTGCTCCTCATCAAATTTCTGCTTAAATTGACTAGGAATGATGCTGCCTGGAAGAACTGAATGGTCGTCTTAATCATACAATGGCAAAAGACAGCCCAGACATATCGGGCTCCGAGACCTAGACCAGAAACTTGGAGAGGATCCAATAAGTGACAGAGCAAGCACTGAAAATTGAAAGTTTGAAATTCGATTCTTCCTCACTCTCTTTCCATCATGTATCTCTGCCAGCTACAGATTTTCCCTGCTGCAGTTGTGGTAAAGGAAATAACAATTAGCAGGACACTGTTGTAAAATTATTGAGACCATGTTCCTCATCATATAATTAGAATTATTCATCCAGATTCACAATTAATTACTCCAAGTGGTTAGATAAAATTATTTAATACCATTGCAGTGCCTCAAGGGCTAACAGCAGCTTAGCTGTGCTAGGCACCATACAAGTACTGGCAAGACGAAAGTCCTTGCCTCAGAGAGTTAATAGCCTAAATAGTGAGGAAAGGTAAAGGACTGAAGGGTAGCTAAGGGCATAGGAAGCTGAAATGACATATCTAAGGTCATAGAACAGATCAGAAATAAAATTGGCAGTAGAAATTGGATTTTAGAATTCCATACTTGGTGCCATGCACAAGGAAAACTTTATGTTAAAAAGGTTGTTGTATGTAAAACTCAGTAAGTTCAAATTCTTATGAACTCTTGCAAGTTTGTGTAATGCATACTTTCCTAATTAAAAGTTAAAATTACTAAGCTGAACAAAAGGGAAATGCACTCTCAGATTCTCCGTGTAGCATGCAATATAGCAATGTTTTCCATTGGCATCAAACCTTTGAATTAAATGTGAAAAAAACCCAAAAAATCCCAACCAAACTAATGAACAAAAAAACCCCAAACAACACTAGGAGTGAAAAATGACTTGATACATGCTTGTAGTTACATAATAGTAGTTACATAGTAGCAGATATGACTATGTTCAGACTACGTTTCCTGCAGAGGAGGAAAAAATTGCTATTCAAAGTTAACCATGTTTTTGTTTTTTTGCTTTTTTTCTTTTAAGAACTTTCCTAATGATAAATGTTGATCTTGGACTCTCACAGAATCACTTCTTCGTGATATATAACATAATTACAAATGTAATTGATCTTTGACCTAAATCTCAATAAAATAAGTAGCTAGGTGAGTATTGAGGTTGTGGCTAAGACGTTAAAGAATCTTTTCAGCCAGCTAATACAGGTCACACAGCTTTGCTTAACCCTGTATTTTTGTTGGTTCTGTCTTGCATGCTTTAATGTTGTGAAGATAAAATAAAGATATAATAGAAAAAAAAGTATCCACTTGAGATAGCTGTGAAACACCTCATAATATGCAAGATGCATAAAACTGAGAAAGAATATTTGCTATGCTCCTACATATGAATAACTTACTAGCTTCTACAAAGTGCAGAGATTTCTTCACAAAGGAATTCAAAAGTTAAACATTATAAGCTATCTATAATATCTCTCCTTGGGGTTGTAGTTCCATGAGATTATGCTTCATTCAAGGCCACTGAAAAATTATAATTCTTGCAGTAATTGGTGGATGAATTACTTAGTCTGTGTTAGAAAAGTTTATTCTTTCTGCCTTTGAGACTAAAAATTTAATAAATTGAAGACATTTTTTTTACCCATGCCTATGGGGAAGAACTAGAAAAAGAATGGCTATGGAGAAAGGAATACTTGTTGAACCAAAGTATTTTAAATATTTCAATGTCTTGTTTACTGTTGTTTACACTACTTTAAAAAAACTATTTAAAAAAATGGGGTGATTTAAATATCTTTTCTAAATATGTAGTCTAATAGTGATGGCCCATTTATGCAAAGTGCTGTGTTTTACATAATATATTGGGTAATGTGTACTGAAACAAAATTATGAGACTTTATAATATTATAAAATAAAATCTCTATTAAAAATGTCAGTGTAGGAAATACAATCTAGAGATTAAAATTAAATTGATGAAGAGGTAAATTCAAGCTGAATTGTACTAAATAGGATGTGTGTGACTGTAAGCAAATTACTGAATCTTTCAGTGCCCTAGTTCTTAGTCTCCAAGAAACCACTGTTAATACTTCATTGTTTTGTCTTAACTATCCATTCTTTTGACCTGGACGGTATAGGAGATCCATATTGCAACCTATACACACACAGTCAGGAAAAGTAAACTATCTACACACATAAAGGAAGTATTCCTGGAGGTCAGATATACAGACATCTGAATAGGAAACTTGTTTCCCTGAGAAAGCTAAGCTGCCATTTACAATGTCTCTGTGGGCAGATTAATTATCTCTCAGTGATTGGAAATAATATAAACTTACAATGTAAGTTCAGCCTTTGAAAGTTAAACTGAATCAATTCTTGGAAAGAAATGTTATGGGTATCCAGTATGAGAACTATACTACCTGCTTGTCGATAACCATGTCATGAATTTTTATATCATCTGAGCTAGTTTTCTTGTCTCCTTTATAGCATGAGAGAACTACTCTCCCTAGAGAATGATTTCATGAGTATCATGCTTTGACAGATGCACAAATACACTAGATGAATCATCCTCTAGTGATCTGATATCATACTGTTGACTAAAGGGAGATCTGTATGAGATATTTTAAAGATCTGGTCTAGACACAGAAGAAGCATGCTGTAAAAGTGCTTACTGTTCTGTACTGACTGAAAAGAGAAACCAGATGTCTTCACAGTAGAAATGTGGCATACAATTTATAGCTACTCAGGACACCCAAGAACTTCACCTGGTCTGCAGTAGTGTCTGTTTGAGGGCATGAGTCTCCCTTGGAGTTAGGAAAGGATAAGTCTCAACTTTAGACCCCCAACAAGATGGATGTTGGTGCCATGCAGTCCAGAATGGGAGGGGGGAGAAGGGTCAAGTTTACAATCCCGTCAACATTTCTTAATGATATTCTTCCTTTTTTCTAACTTTGCTAACCACGGTTATCATCTGTTCAGTGCTTAGTTATTGTTAGTCCTTTCTGTAAAATTTCATTCATTCCATTTATTGTATATGTGAGGGTAAGCAGCATGTGAGAACATCTGGTTTGTTAAGATGCTTTGCTCAGGACTATTCCATATACAATAAATAATGGCTAACAAGGAAAGTGATAAATTAAACACAGACATACAGAGCTCAAACACAGGTGATAATAGAGACAGTAATGAAAACCAGAGCTTTCAGTCACTGGCAGATGGGACACTAATGAAAACACTCAGATATAGCCTTGGAGAGGGACAACCTGAAAAGGGGTACTCAAGAGTGACATGAGAATTATGAGATACCAGAAGAGTCAAAGGTGGTGGGAGGGAGAGCTGAGGGTGGGGGAAGAACAAGTGCAAGGAAATAGAAAGGACAGTAGATGAAAGAGACAGTCACATGCAAGCAAACTGCTGGACTGTGCATATGACTGATGGAGCCCTGTGCCTGATTGCAGCACTCTGCCCTGTCTTTTGTCAAATACTTTTCTTGACTGTTTTCTCCTGTATAATTTTATTTTCTGTCCTATATGAGTGCTTGAAGACCTAAGTGCCAGAGAATGGCAAAAGGGGATGAGGGTCATGGAGCCCATACATACAGGTATCAGCATCCAGAGAGACAAGTGTGCAAGAGGTTTGCCTGCCAGAACCCGGTAAAGGGTCCACTGGTCACAAGGCTCCTAGGTCTATGTGTATGTCAAAGAACATGGGTATGTATAAGATGTCTAAAACCAGCAACTAGAAAGACATTGGTTTATTTATGTTTCCCCACTTAATCCTGCCTGTATGTGTGTATAGGTATAGCTAACATATTCAAGGTGGTGAGTAGGGGAATACCTGCATCTGTGAAGCCACAGTTTGACCTAGTGATGCATAGTGGGTCCAGGGTATGTTCATGGATATTAAGTAGACTGAGAGCTTGTCCTAATACTCAATGCACCTGTGTGATTGCATGTGTCTGTTTCTTATCTGTTACCAAGCTGGACTACTCAACAAGTAGGAGGAACCTGCATGCTGGATGAACCTACAGATTAGACAGACCTGGATAAATGAGGGTCTGTGAATATGAGTGTTTGTTAAACTAGAGAGTGAGGGGGTGTGTGAGCTTCAGTCCTAATCAGCTGGAGAGGAGGAGGAACAGGCCAGGGCTGTCTCTATTCATGTTTTATGTGAATGTTGTTGTTGTTCATATGAGCACTGCAAAAGGCAGTGCTGTGTATCTGGCAGTGTGCTGGTTCCAGGCAGGGATGAGCTGCTCTCCTGGGTCCAGTCCGCAAGATTTTGTGTCATTCCACAATTCATCAAGCTGAGTGGTAACTGTCACCCCCATACCGGTGGCAATGGGAGCCGTCCAGGGCGGGGAGGGGGGGAATTTGCAAGGCGACCCAGAAGACGTCTGGGGGGCAGTGCTCGGAGGTTCCTGACGGCAGTGCTGTTTTTTTGGCCGCCAGTGCATTTTTTTTTCTCTCAGCAGCACGGTTTTTGTGGGCCGGGTGATTAACAGAGAAAAAGTGTCTTTTGTCAGGGAAAATGTTCTGGGAAGGCGGGGTTGGAAGTTTTCCTTTCCCCCTGCTCTTGGCTCCCAGGCTCTGAGAGACGGGTTTTCTCCCACTGCTTTTGGGGCTCAGGGTTTGAGATTTTTATTTCTTTTTGCTTTTCTGTTCTGGAACCTGGCTGGGTCCATCCACAGGTGGTGAGATCCTGTATCATTTAATGTATTTTTCTGTTCTTTTAATTACTTATTAGCAATAACGTTGTTAGTAACTCCATAAGTTTCTTTTATATAATTAAATAGTTCTTATCTCAACTTTTACGATCCTCTCTTGTTTGTTGTTTTGTTTTTGTTTTGTTTTTTTTCTCCCACACTTCCTTACTGGGAATAGGGGGTGGAGTGGTACAGTGAGTGGTGGTGCTTAAATGCCCAAAAGGGCTAAACCATGAAAGTTCTTTTTGGTGCCCAACATGTGACTTGAGAGAGTTAAGAAACAGATCAGAGTGTGTGATAAGCCCTGCATTACAATGTGGTGGTGGCTTTTCAAATTTTTCCCTCTCCTCTCAGTCCCATGGCCAAGCATACAAGTATTGGGGTAAAGTTAAGGAAATGTTTGTGAAGGTTGCCCCATCTGCTACCAGTGCCTGGGGCAGACACAGGATTTGTGCAGCCTTCCGAGCTGCTTAAATGCGCAAGGGGGCAGCCAGGACTCGATCAGGGAGCAAGCTGGTAGCAAGACCCTGTGTGTCTGCAACCATGCCTGCATCACCATCCACCATGCCTGCATGATGGTCTCTAATGCCTGTGTCACAGTCCACCATGCCTGCATCACCCTCACAGACTGATAGATTCACAGAATGTTAGGAGATGGAAGGGACCACTAGAGATCTTCTAGTCCAACCCCCCTGACAGAGCAGGATCACCTAGAGCAGATCACACAGGAACAAGTCCAGGCAGCTTTTGAAAGTCTCGAGAGAAGGAGACTCAACCACCTCTCTGGGCAGCCTGTCCCAGTGCTCTGTTACCCTCACAGTGCAGAAGTGTTTCCTCACTTTCAGTTTGAACCTTCTGTTTACCAGTTTAGAGCCATCGCCCCTAGTCCTGTCACTGGACACCACTGAGAAGAGCCTGGCCCCATCTTCATGACACCCACCCTTTAGATATGAATAAGCATTGATAAGATCCCCCCTCAGCCTCCTCTTCTCCAAGCTAAACAGCCCCAGCACTCTCAGCCTTTCCTCATATGGAAGGTGCTCCAGGCCCTTCGTCGTCTCAGTGGCCCTGCGCTGGACCCTCTCCAGTGTCTCCTTGTCCTTCTTGAGCTGAGAAGCCCAGAACTGGACACAGTACTCCAGGTGAGGCCTCACCAGCGCAGAGTAGAGGGGGAGGTTAACTTCCCTCAACCTGCTGGCCACGCTCTTCTTAATGCATCCCAGGATGCCATTGACCTTCTTGGTTGTGAGGGCACAATGTTGGCTCCTGGCCATCCTGTTGTCCACTAGGACTCCAAGGTCCTTTTCCCCAGCGCTGCCCTCCAGCAAAACAACCCCCAACCTGTACTGGAACATGGGGTTGTTCTTCCCCAGATGCAGCACTTGACACTTGCCCTTATTGAATTGCATTCAATTACTCCCTGCCCAGCTCTCAAGCCTGTCCAGGTCATGCTGGATGACAGCATGGCCTTCTGGCGTGGCAGCCACTCCTCCCAGTTTGGTATCATCAGCAAACTTGTTGAGAGGACATTCTATCCCTTCATCCAGGTCATTGATGAATATATTGAATAGTGCTGGACCCAGCCCTGACCCCTGGGGGTAGCCACTAGCCACAGGCCTCCAACTAGGCTCTGTCTCATTGACCACTACTCTCTGAGCTCCTTCCTCCAGCCATATACCAATCCACCTCACCACCCAGTGGTCCAGTCCATACTTCCTAAGCTTGTCTATGAGGATGCCAGTGGAGACCGTATCGAAAGCTATGCTGAAGTCAAGGTAGACCACATCCACTGCCTTCCCCTTGTCCATCCGTCTAGTGATGCCATCATAAAAAGCTATCAGATTGGTCAAGCATGACTTCCCCTTGTTGAATCCATGCTGACTACTTGTGATTAGCTTAATTTCCTCAACATGCTTTGAGATGGCACCAAGAACAAGTTTTTCCATCATCTTTCCAGGGATGGAGGTGAGGCTGGTCTATACCCAGGTCTATAGTTGCCTGGGTCCTCCTTCTTGCCTTTTTTGAAGATTGGAGTAACCCTCCACCATGTCTGCATCAATGTCACCACCTTCCACCACAGCCAACCTGTCTCCCACTGCAGTCAGCTGACATCCAACAGCAGCTCCACCTCCCACAACAGCTTCAATTCCCCAAACTTTTGTGTCCTATTGCCAGGGTCCACCACTGTCAGTGGCCCCAGTTCAGAAAAAGAAATACACATGTAAATCAGGTCACATAGTGGAGGATGATGAGGTAGCAGGGCCATCCCGGGTGACAGAAACAATCAATAATGAGATGGGAGCAGGGCTGTCTCAAGAGTTGGAGACAGAGTTGCTGCTCCCGTATCTAAACAGGATGAACAATCTGACATGGCCATTAATCCTTTACTCCAGCATATGAGTGAAGCATGTATTAGAGGGGCCCTGCCTCCAGCCAGGTGGAGGAAAGGCACAACCATGTTTACTGTACTGTGTGGATTTGATGGCCTGTCACATCAGAGCCACAGGAGTACAGAGCTCTAGTAGGCATGGGTGCACAGTGTACCCTCATGCCATCAAGCTATGGGGGGTTAAAACCCATCAGTATTTGTGGTGTGACTGGGAGCTCTCAACAACTGACCGTGTTGGAGGCTGAAATAAGCCTGACTGGGAAGGAGTGGCAAAACCACCCTATTGTGACTGGCTCAGATGCCCCGTGGTCTTTGTCTGGAACTCGTGCTGGGTGATTAGCAGAGAAGGAGTGTCTTTTGTCAGGGAAATTACTCGGGTAAGGGAGGGATGGAATTTTTTCTTTCCCCCTGCTCTCAGCTCCTGGGCTGGGGGTGGGGTGGGGTGGTGTTCCTTCTTGGGATTTTGGATTTATTTTTGCTTGCTGTCCTGTAACTTGGTTGTGTCCATCCATGGGTGGTGAGATCCTGTATCATTTGTTCTATTTTTTCTGTTCTTTCAATTACATATTAGCAATAATATTGTTAGTAACTTCATCAGTTTCTTTTATATATTTAAATAGTTCTTATCTCAACTTTTACGAGCCTCCTTTGTTTATTGTTTTTTTTGTGGTTTGTTTTTTTTTTCCTCCCTCACTTCCATACTGGGAATGGGGGGTGAAGTGGTAGAGTGACTGGTGGTGTTTAATTGCCCACCAGGGCTAAACCACTAGAGGCAGTCTGTGTGGTCAGCCCCCATGTCTGTATCTTCCATGAGTGTGTGTGTCTGTGGGTTACACTCAGCCTTGGTGATAATCCAACCCACAAATGGAAACAGCAGTAGCTGCATCTATTGGATGGGAAGGGAGAGACTTACAAGTTTGGAATGTGCAGCAGTTGGGGATGCAACAGCTGGGAAGGAGGGATCCAGGCTCTTGGACTCTGCTTGATATGTCAGCTTACTCACATCCATAACAGTGGAGGCAAAACAAGCATTTCCCTGAAACCTCATTACATCTCAGAGGTCAAAAAACTGGAAGGCTATCCATTGCAATTTTAACTTTCCAGATGTTCCATTTTTTTATCACATATTTCCATATTACTTTGTATGTCTTCCTACGTATTCATTGGTTCTAAAAGTTCATTGGCAATAGCAGAATGATTCCTACAAATATAAAAAAAAATAATAATTACCTTTCTTCTGTAGACTAAGATAGAGAAATGTACTGCTAAACAACACAGCTTCAACAGGAAGGTGGAGAATACCTGTCCCCTTGTCACTCCTCTTTCCTGTTCCTGTCACCTCCATTTCTGGGTAGACTACAGCTGTAGTTTTGAAAATTAATCTGAACCCACACAGTTTCAAACGTTTGCACTTAAAAGAAAGTAACCAAATTTGAATATTGGGAAGAAAAAAATCTTGATTTTGCCAGAGCTGAGTGCTAAAATGTCTCTGTCAAGACAAATTCTGATCTAAATGTCTCAAAATCTTCCCAGGTGTGATATGGACTTCTATAAAATAAGAAAGTAAAGGCTGAATTGATCCAGAGGTTTTCCAGTCCTCTGTTATGGACTTGTGGTATTTAAATCCTACCTTGGTGTTCATTTAGGAGCCAAGAGTCACCTTGAGAGTAATCTTTTAGTCTAATCCTTTATCTATTTCTTTCTTCTATCCCTTATCCAGACTCTTCAGTGTTAGTTGTCAGCCTTGCCAGCAAGTTCAGGAAAGGGAGCAAGAACTGACTCACAGGGTTTGTGCAAAGCTTTCAGTTACAGGAAGTACTGTTGGATGGATACAATATTTGAGCCTGAAAGATCTTACAGAAAACAGCACAGACTTGCTATATCTGCCATAGATCTGGAAAGCAAGGGTAATTCTGAAAAGTTTTGGGTAGCAGACATTTTGCAGGGAAGTTTGCTGTCTTTTCTTGTGGTGGGTTTCTATGGTGGGGGCGTTTGGTAACAGGGCAAGGGCCACAGGAGTGGCTCTTGTGAGAACCTGCTAGAAACTCTCCCAGTTGAAAGTCAGACCCCCCTGTGGCCATGGCTGAGACAGTCATCACCTCTGGGATTTAACATGTTTAAGAGGGGAAAAAAAAGGGAAGCAAGGATGTGAGAGAGGAGTGGGACATGAGAGAGACAACAAGGCAAACACCAAGTCAGTGCAGAAGGGCAAGTGCCTAGAGCAGAGATTCTCAGCCATCCTGTGGTGAGAGAGCAGGCTGTGCCCCTGTAACCATAGAGGGTCACAAGGAACAGAGAGTCACCTGCAGACTGAGGAGGACCCCACGCTGAAGCAGTGGCAGAGTGCAGGGATCTTCCCCTGAGGAGGAAGGAGCAGCAGAGACAGTGTGTGATGGACTGACCACAACCCCCATTCCCCAGCTCCCTGTGTTGCTGAGGGGGAGGAGGTAGAGAAATGGAAGGACTAAGGGAAGGGTGGGCAGAAGGTATGTTTAAGATGTGATTTTATCTATTATCCTACTCTGATTTCATTGGTAAAAAATGATTTTTTTTTCCCCAAGTTGAATCTGTTTTGTCCATGACCATAACTGGTGAGTGATCCCTCCCTGTCCTTGTCTTGACCCATGAGGCTTTCCTTATATTTTATCCTCCCCATCCCACTGCAGGGAGGAGTAAGCAAGAAACCTTGTGGTCTTTTGTTGTGAGCTGGGCCTAAACCATGCCAGTCTCTATGCTAATTTTTTGATGAATATAAAAACCACATCATTCTTTACAGCTGTGAATATAGTATCTTTCACAAAGCTTTTACTTCTGCCCATTCAGACCATTCACTGTAATGGCAGTGTCAGTGTTTTTCTTCCAGATTTTTTTAACTGATCTGTTTTATCCAAGGGGGTAGTGCATGTACACAACCAAGCCTTACCACTTCCTTTGTAACCTCTCTCTGGTTTCCACCTTTTTTATCCTGTACTGAAGAGTAGCTTAAGGAGAAGCAGAGGTCAGTCCAGATTTCACAAATCAATATTTCACTTAGCAATACAGTCCTGGATCAGAAACATAGTTGTATCCCAACAAAGGAAAGCAGGGCTTTATCCTTCCCCCTTTGGAATTAGATACAGCAAAAAAACATGAGTCAAACTTGTGAGCCAGGATTTGGAGATACAAGCTACCTTCTATCACATAAGCCACTTTCCTTTGATTATACAGTACTTGGACTTAAAGCATCCTCTGACTTGAGATTGTCATAGCTTAGTTCCCAGCTTGTATACCTGCCTTGGGAAGAGGACCTGAGTAGAAGGTTTACTTGGGTCTTTATAAGTCTGAAACAGAAGGGAGCACAAAGAAAATGTTGGGAATTATGTGCACTGCCTAAAAGTGTCTGTTTTCAGTTCATGCCACCTATTATCAGCTCTGGAACCATTAAATCATCACTGAAATTTCTGTGGCTAAGTTTTAAATAAAACACATTCTTACCAGAGCTGGTTTTCTAATACAGACAAGTCACATTTCTATTCTCAATACTGTGAGACTTTCAAGACTTTTTTTTCTCATTTTGAAATGCACGTCACAGCTGTTCCCTCTTTACTGTCGACTGAACCAATATCTTGCATCAAATTAAAATTGAGACTAGAAAAGTACAGATTTTGTGCTGGTTTGCTCTGTTATACCTTGATTTCAAAGTCTGGCCTTCAGTAAAACATTAAATTTTCACATCTGTTGACAAAATTTGGACATATTTAGAGTTTACTGCCTTGTTTTTCTAAGCCATGCTTTTCTAAAGCCATTCCATCTTGGTTGTATAACCAAGTAGACAGAAACACAACACAGACTACTTATCCCTCCTTTTTAAAGACTACAGTGCAAAACAAGGATTTGTAATGTCACCCTCATGTAAAAGGCAAAAGAAAATTCAGATTTTTCACCTCATCTACAGCCACACTGCTGAACATTGAGGAGTTCACTGAGTTCAAGGAGGAGAAGAAAGTAATGTTTGAGTTGAAGAAGTCGTAAGCAAATTCATGCTATGAGACCTGTTATCAAGTTTCTGCCTCACAGATATCCAGGGATATGAAAGATGTTATATGTTTGTAAGAAACTTTGACTATTTTCAGGTCTTCTCTTCAGCTGTTGTATTTTCTGGTTTTCCACAGTATGTTCCAGTGTATCAGGTTTCTGTGCAACTGTAAACTACTAATTTGTGTACCAATGACATATTCTAATCTACAATACACAAAATATTCCCAGGTTCAGATATCAAAAAGAAAGGAAGATTTCACCATTAAATTAGAATTAAAACCTAACCAGAAGACTTTGGTTTGCAGTCTCCCACTGAAGGTAACTCCTTATGAGTTTTGTTTGTTTGTTTGTTTATTTAAATGTGTGATGATGTGCCCTCTATTTCTGTTGTATCTGGTTCTCTGTGTAAGGTTATGTCTGAATAAGGATGAACCCAATAGTCATTCAAGAAACAAAGAAAAATGTCACATAATCTGGTGATAGGCAGGTCTCTTTTCAAGATTCACAAAGTGAAGTTATCTCTGTAAAAGTTCACAATATATTTTGAACTGTCATAATGCTTCTATGCTAGAAATCTCTGATTAGAACCAAGGAGTGTCTAAATGATAAAACAAAACCTAATTTTTCTTAAGAAGTGTCTTTGTTCCAAATAGGTCAGTGGAACTCTGTTAATATCTACCAACTCTAGATGTTATTCAAAGACAACACTTATTTTCCTATTTTTCTTTGGGGGTTAATTGGAGGTGAGATAAAAAATCATACAGAGATACATCCTGAGGTATCAAAGTATTTATCCTTACTTTCCTCAGTATATCTGCAGGAAGCATTGTTGTACAGGATAAAATAGCAATATCCAAGTAAAGTTTAGATTTTTTTTTTTAGTAATATACAGACAATTCTGATTAACATCAGGCTCTTATCTTGAGGATGTTTAAAAAGTCAGTGGAAAAAGGATTTCAGTATACATGTTCAGTGGTCCAACACAATAGCTCTATTATAAACTGTTTAGGAAAAACAAAAAGATAAATATAGGGAATTCTTAGGGTATAATCTCAAACCCCACTGAAGTCAGTGAATATATTTCTATGGATTTAATTATTTACATTGAATTATTAAAAGATGCAAAAGTTAACATTCATTTTATTTAACATTATACATGCAGAAGCTGGCTGTTCTTTCTAAACCACTTGGTTTAGCTTTGTCTCCAGTGAATGGAGAAAGCTAAATGTTAGATTAGATATCTAAGCTATATGGACACCTTTTAGGAGAGCTCATCTTTCTGTTCTGACTTTAAAGGAGGCACAAATAATAAGTTTTAGCAAGACAGCTGGCATGGGGATGGCTAAAACTGAGGCAAGGACAACTGTAACATAAATAAAAGATACAGGCAAGATAGACAAGGATTTACTTTAATTCTCCTGCAGGCCATCTAAAAATACATAAAAACTATGAACTCTCCTATTCTAGCTATCCTTGCACTCATTAAGCACTATCTTCACAAATTGCTAATTGAGATTAATACGAACAATTGCATAGAATGGGATCTACTTTGCCAATACGGGATTTGTTTTTGTATGCTATGCATACATGAACACTCAAAATGGTCAAAATATATTATGTGAAATCTGTTCAGAGACCATTATGAAGGAAGTAGCACAACAACCATACCAAACCCCGAAGTAGCAATACATTTCTCATTCACTATCCTAGACAAGTCTTACAGAACCTAGGGACATGTGATAAATTAAAACACTTCTGAATGCACTAACATTTCTTAAGTCAATTCAGAACACACTCAGCATGGCTTTGCCTTATCTTTCTGCTTGTATGTCTAACCCTACATAATTATGGCTAAATATAGTGAGTTTAAAGAAAACGTTAATTGAAGGTCAATCCCCAACAGATAAATTCAAGAGTTGCCTTTGATAAAAAAAGCAAAAGACCCTTAGAGGTAAAACACATAAAATTCTGATTAGCTTTCAGAGTCTGTTTGATGACGAAAAGGTAAATGCAATTCTTTTCAAAATTCTTTTTATTTGTTGGCTGTTCTTTTGAATGCCTTCAGCTTAGGAATGGTCCATGATTTAGCAATGATGATACTTACCACACTTTTAATATATGTGTGGAGTGTTTAGTTTATGACAGCTGTAAGTGAATGCTAAACCTGTTAACCATAGCACAATGAAATTTCACAGAAGTCAAATTCATTCAAAGAATATGGACCTCTGAACAAATCACAGAATTATGACAACCTGGATGTTAGCGGACTGAAATAGACTACATTTTTATAAGGACCTAAGAAGAATTGGTGATTGTAATAACCATAGTACTAATTTGTGATGATTTCTGAAACATTATTGCAGGGTTTAGATCCACATTATTTAAAAACATTAATAACATCCTTAGTGGAACCAAAATCAGTATGTGTGTTAATGGAATAGAAACTGTGTACAACCGTAATACAAATTAATGGTTTTTCTTGACAAATATAATAATAATGAGTTACACAGAATGTTTCTGCAGAAAATATTGTGAACATATAAAGGTGGCTGCTGGGTACAAATATGGAACTGAGAAAGGTAAATGAGAGAAAAAACAGGAAAGGATAATATTTAATACCTTTAACAAAATTATACTCAGGCAGGGCAACTGTGAACGAACATGCCTTAGACTTGCAACATACTTGAAACGATAATTAGAAAATAACAAACTACTATATGTATTTACTGTTATTTATCCAGTTCTTTGTGTTGAGTGCTTGAGGTTTTTTAAGAAATCAGATGTACTCTTCAACATATTACTTTAGTCATGTGCAATGCTGAATGGGCCAAAGAAGGATAAGGATGATTCTCTTCCTGCTCCTAATAGAGAGGACCAGAAAGTCTCCCAGAGAAAAACCAATATTCTGACCACATCAGATGTTCCATTAGTGGTCTGAAATCCTAGATGCCCCAGGACAGAGACTAATGTCAGAGGTCATACTATGCTTATTTACATCAGCAGATCTAGTTGGAGGTTTTAGAGACACGTTTAGTTTTTCCCCTGAGGATGACTTCAGTAAACTTTCCCAATGGTGTTTCCATTCTTCAAGTGTTTCTCCACTTCTCTGGCACTGCTTATAGACCACTCGAGAAACAGTAGTCTCACCCCTCCCAACAGCATAGTCTGAATGGAAATTTTGGGTCACTTATGCACCAGTGATGACAGCATCTTTGTTCTATGGGAATATATTCTTTGTCTGCAGAGAACATGCAAATATGTCTGGGTGTGCCAAAAGGCTTTAACAACTGTTGAGCTCTGCCTGTTGTTGGAAGTTGTCATTCCTCTTCCATGTCTACTCCTGCTATATTGTGGTCATGGGAGCAGTGATTCACTGGACATCCTCTAAAGATTTCCCCATGGACTACTATACTAATCTCTCTCAGGTCCTCAGGACAGAATTTATTCCACTTCTGGGTAAATTTGGAATGTTTTCTATTTTTATGGTATTCAGACATATCTCTACAATGTTGCAGAACCTGAACTTGTCTGAAAATTAAGAATAGCTTTTTTGAGGCTGTAGGTCAAATTTTTGTTCATTTTTCCTCAAAGACCCTTCTGTGGAAACAGGAGAAGTAATTCAGAATGCATGCTCAAAATTCCTGGCTCCTTAGGAAGGTCACAGATGAGATCCCAAGATGACTAAACTCTGAGCACAGTGGAATACTTCAATGTAGTAAACATTATCCAGTAATTATCTAAAGCAAAAATATTTGCAATGATTAATCCTTTACCATAGTGTTATACATAATACACACAAACCTCAGCTTCCAAATCTATAATATAAATACTATATTAACATTATTTCTGTTACAATTTTAAACTGTCAGTTTACAACCATAACTCCTTTTATAAAATAGTGGTTTGCTAAGCCTATGTGCTTCTACCATCACTGTTTAAACCTACCTCCTTTACCAAAAATGGAAGCACTCCTATGGGGTCTGGGTTTTGGTCCTTGGATGGGAAGATGGGAGTGAGAAACATGCTTGCATACTGGCAAGTTACTCTAAACATGTAAAGGGAAAAAAGAATTTTGTCAGTGTAACTCTAGAAAAATTTTGTCAATGTTTTATTCTAACTCAGAGGCCCTTCATGGTGCTTTCAGACTTACCACATGAATGGTAGACTGCTTGGACTGCTGCTTCTAGTAGGAACATCTTGTACTAGGTGAAGATCTACTGACACTGATACCCAATAGCCGTATTTCTGGAATCAGATTTTGCTGTGAAAGTGTATAAATGTATAAAATGGCTAACTATTTACAAGTGGCAAATTATGTTTTGCCAGTCTGATATTTATCACAAAGAAATTAAGTCACAGCCATTCAACAGGCTGAAAGTGACTTTCCTGACCAGAAATTGCAATTCTGGGAAAATCTGTGACTTAAGTTGCTTTTCAGTGTAGACTCAAGCCCTGTTTTGGTATTATGTCTGAGTGAATGCAACGTGAAAAACCTGCAACTTCCCATAATTTGATATAAAATCACAGAGAAAAGAAAAAAAAATCCATTCTCTCTGTATCTGCATATTGAAGAAACTGTTTCCTACATTGTTGCAGTTTATTATAGAACCTAACAGAAAAAGAGATTGTGCCTTCTATATTGACAGCCTGTAGGGGAGTAAAGGGTCCGGATCCCTTAGCCTGGAGATTTATCTTTTTCTGGCTGTCCTTTCCAGGTGAAAAATGAGATCTTCACATAGGTTAAGGACTCTTTTCAAGAGTTCTGAATAAATGGTATGAGTTGGGCAAGTTGCCTTGGCACTTTGCAGTATTAAGATGTCAGCAGAGCAAAAACAAATTCAGAAAAACCTTTCCCTCTTTCTGTCCCTGCAGGAGAACCCAGGTTGCTCAAAACAGAGGTTGGTAGCACCAGAGAGGACAGTACAACTTCACCCAAAGCATCTCCTTGTTGCTCTAAATAATGAACGTATGGGAAGGAGCCTGCTACAGACTGCAAAAACAGACTGAAAGCCATATTTACAATGAACTTGGAACTACATCAATAGAGTCTAGGCAGCGATGGTGGCCAAGGTCTTAAATAATGTGTTCCCTAATAAAATAGTAAGTTTACTAAAATTCTTAGACTTCTGAGGAGATGAACCTATGTTACATGGAAGGGTAAGACTTCCCCACACAAATCCATGGTAAGCTGACCCACCAGGCAAATCATTCGTGACTCAAAATCTTATGTTTAGTTAACCTTAGATGCACCTTATGTGTTTATAAAGGAGACACCTGAGATATTTTAGAAATGCTAAAAACCATGAGGCACTCTTCCAGTGCTGTTACCTAGAGGTAGTTGACAATACATCAGAGAAAAATAAGAAAGAAAACAAAACATGTTATTCAAGTTATTCATGAATAGGCTATTGAAAAGGAAATCTTTCCTGACCATGCAAGGTAAACAACAATGTTCCTAAGGTTTGGCATTCAAAAGGTACAAGTACAGTGAAAAAAATTGCAACCCAGACTCATCTCAGGCACAAGAGATGCTAAAAAACTCACAAGACAAAAATAAATTTCTGACTTTGGAAATGACAGTGCAGTTCAAGTTAAAAAAGGTAAAGCCCTGATAGAATTAAACCTGACCAAGGCCATCAAGGGCAACAGGAAGGGCTTCTGTAGGTACATCAGGGATAAAAGGAAGATCATGCAAAATGTAGGCTTTCTGCAGAAGGAAGCAAAAGAACTAGTTTCCCAGGACATGGAGAAGGTGGAGGTGCTCAAAGATTTTTTTTGTCTTTGTCAGCCTAGTTGCAGAAGGCAAGTGCAGGGACTGGGAGAATAAAAAGCAGTTCAGTCAGAGAGGATCACATTCAGGAACACCCAAGGAACTTGAAGGTGCACCAGTCCATGGAACTTGATGAAACTAGCTGCAGGTCTGGAAGGAAATGACACATGAGGTTGCTAAAACTCTATCCATCATATTCAAGCAGTTGTGGCAGTCTGGTGAAGTTCCCACTGACTGGAAAAGGGAAAGTATATCTCCGATCTTTAAAAAGGGAAAAAAGGAAGACCCAGGTAACTAGAGGCCAGTCAGTCTTACCTCTGTGCCTGGCAAGATCATGGGGCAGATCCTGCTGGAAATGATGCTAAGGTACATGGAAAATGAGGAGGTGATCGGCGAGAGACAACATAGCTTCACCAAAGGTGGATTGTGCCTGACTAATTTGGTGGACTTCTACAACAGAGTTATGGTCAGTGGATAAGGGAAACAGATGTCATCTACCTGGACTTGTGCAAACTATTCAACACTCTCCTGCATGACATTCTTGTCTCTAAATTGGAGCAGCATGGAATTGATGGATGGATGGATCACTCGGTGGATAAAGAACTGGACTGATGGTTGCACTCAGAGAGTGGTGGTCAATGGTTCAAAGTCTGAGTGGAGACCAGTGGTCAGTGAAATTCCTCAGTGGTCAGTACTGGGACTGGTGTTATTTAACAACATTGTCAGTGTGGTGTGGTGTGGTTGATACAGTAGAGGGAAGGGATGCCATCCAGAGGGACCTTGACAGGCTGGAGAGGTGGGCCTAGGCCAACCCCATGAAGTTCACAAGGCCAAGTGCAAGGTCCTCCACATGGGTTGGGCCAATCCCAAGCACAAGTACAGGCTAGGCAGAGAATGGATCGAGAGCAGCCCTAAGGAGAAGGACTTGGGGGTAATGGTGGACAAGGAGCTGGACATGAGCCAGCAGTGTGTGCTGGTAGACCAGAAAGCCAACCGTATCCTGAATTGTATCCAGAGCAGTGTGGCCAGCAGATCGAGGGAGGAGATTGTCCCCCTCTACTCTGCTCTTGTGGAACCCCACCTGGTGTTCTGCGTCCAGCTCTGCAGCCTCCAACATAAAAAGGACGTGGGCCTGTTGGAGCAAGTACAGAGGAGGGCCATGAAGATGATGAGCGCTGGAACACCTCTGTTATGAGGACAGGTTGAGAGAGTCTTGGAGTTGTTCAGCGTGGAAAGGAGAAGGCTCTGGGGAGACCTTATAGCACCTTCCAGTCCTTGAAGGGGCCAACAGGAAAGCTGAAGGGGGACAAAGGTTGGGTAGTGACAGGATAAAAAGTAATGCCTTTAAACAGAAAGAGGGTAGATTCAGACTAGGTGTAAGAAGTGAAGAAATTCTTTATGGAGAGGGTGGAGAGACACTGGAAGAGATTGCCCAGAGAAGCTGTGGATACCCCATCCCTGGATGTCTTGTCCCATCCATCTCTGGCTGTCTTCAAACCCAGGCTGGATGAGGCTTTGAACAACCTGCTCTACTGGAAGGTGTCCCTGCCCATGGCAGGGGGGGTGTGACTGGATGATCTTTAAGGTCCCTTCCAACCCAGACCATTTTATGATTCTATGATCCCTGGAAGTGTTCAAGGCCAGGTTGGATGAGGCTTTGAGTGACCTGGTCTAGTGAAGGGTGTCCCTGCATATGGCAGGGGGGTTGGAACTAGGTTATCCTTAAGGTCCCTTCCAACCCAAACCACTCTATGATATTCACACTAACACTATCTTTGAGTCATACACAGTTAATATCTTTAGCACTAGATTATGTAAATTTTATCTAACTCTCTCAGATGATGTTGGGAAGCAATGGAGGCAACATGGTCTACTTATAACATCACTGAAATAGCAAGGCACAACCAGTCACTGATAGCAGATTGTGCCAAAAATAGAACAAATTTACAGGCAAAATATTTACCTGCTAAGTTTCAACTCCTCTATTCTGGGTTGGGGAAAGGGGTAGAATTGGGGAATAAATAACCAGTTTCAGAATGATTACCCCAATATTAAATGGAACTTTATTAAAATCCAGACCCAAAAATAATTGAAGAAACCCTTTTCTCACACTTGTAATTGAACTACCCAAAATGAGGGAGAATCCAAAAATAAATGTACGGCCAAGACAACAAACCAAAAGCAAACCACAACATACATGAAAGCTGGGAAAGCACTGCAGAAAATGTGACTGTTGTAGGAATAAAATGACCGCAGACTTCAGATTTGGTTTTGTGTTGGAAAAAAGAGCTGATTTTCCTGTATTCATATCAAATGTTCAAGTGGTACTGTTGATGTGCGCTTCCTTCTGCATCCAAGTGAATGCAAATCATATAATCACACTGATGACTGAGGAGTAGCAAAGGTGCATTCCTCAGCCCCTCCTAGCTCAAGCACTGATAGTTTCTGTCCATTAAGAGAGCGCTGTGCCAACAGACTTTTCCTGAAGTCCCTGGGCAGGTTCTTCAGGAGCTGCTGAAGGTATGCGGAGCGATTTTACCCTGACTGTATAATTACCCAGCTCCAGTTCTCCCTCACTGGACAGCCCCCACGTGCCCTTTTCACACCTAGAAACTGCAGTGCCATGGCACAGCTGTCGCAAAGAGAACCACAGAAGGAGAAGGGACAGAGACATGGCCTCCAACAGACATCATACATCTCGGACCTTGTGAAATCAGGGGAAACGAAAGCAAAAAAAGAAAATGGTCTTGGCCTGAACAGACATGAGACCTCTGCACAGTCAGCGGGGCAGCTTTGCCAGGCAGCAATGCTGCATGTAGCTCCTGCCAAGTGCTTCCCAGAAGACCCTCTCTCTTTCCATCATCTGTGAAGGAAGCTTGGAGCGATACCCTTGGCAGACTAAAGCTGTCCTCACCTAGCAGTCCTCCAGAGTGACTGCGTTATCTGTTAAGATATTTTTATTATTGATATTTCACCATGGTATTTAAGAGTAAATTTCTGGTTTGCTATTCCTGTGTGATCTGCTCTAGGTGATCCTGCTCTGGCAGGGGGTTGGACTGGATGATCTCTAGAGGTCCCTTCCAATCCCTAACATTCTGTGAATCTGTGAATCTGTAAAATGGGGGACATAAAAAGTAAAATTGCTAAAGCTCAGATAGAGAAAACAGAAATCTGTCTATAATGAATGCTGTTTCATTAGTCTTCCCTCAAAAATGTGCCAGGATATTATTTATTGCAGCAGTAGACTATGAAAAAGATTTTATGCATTATCATATTATCAGTAAAATTGTAAAAAAATCTATTTGTCTACTAAGATTTTTTTCCCTAATTTTTCCTTCTTCTTCCAAAACATTTTCTTCAGTAAGAATATTAAGCAGTGTACAGTCACAAACATAAACACTCCTGAGATATGATAGTACAACACTGCTCATATAGAGCATCTAGAAGTTTGTCAAAACAGCTTGCACTGTCTTGTCCATGCTTCCTTCTATAAGCCCAACACATATGGAATGTATCCATGCAAACATCCACCTGTCAACAAGGTATATAATAGAAGCACACATAAACACAAGCCAGTAGTTCCATCCTTGCATATAATGAAATTCCTCTGTTGAATAAACATTTTCGTCTTTCCAAGATTCACATCCTTTAAGTGTACCGGATTGGGGTTGTAACACTCAGATACCTGGTTTTAAGCTTGATATTGAGTGTATGAGTTACAGCAGAAACTAAATTGCAGTTAGAAGCTATGAGTGATGGCAGAACCTAATACAACCATATTCTATGTAAATACATACAAACCTACAAGCCTATTTCTTGAACTTTATTTGATATATTGTAGTATAGTTTCTTCTACACATACTAGAATGGATTTTTTTTTTAAATTTAAAAATATCTTTAATCTAAATTAATACAAATAAATAAAAATAATCAAAGTAGAGAAAATGTCAATAAAGTACAGCCAAATAAAATATGGAAGCCATGAATTATGCTGTGAAATTAGTGTGTAATATATTTTCTAATAGTCAAGTGTGCTAGAACTGCATATCTAAGGACACCTTATAAAAATCACAGTTTTTCTCCAGATAATCAAAGACCTGGTCTGAAAAGGAAAATGGATCTTTCAAGGATGTGTCTTTCCTGCCATTTAACATGCTGCCTCAGTAACAGGACTAAAATTCTTGTCATCTTCTTTAAAGGAAAGAAACATGATCAAACTGATAAAGTGATGTATTTTATGAATAATACATTGCTTGAGGGCTTCAATCTACGTTATATACTACATAACCATAATTTGTAATGTTTACTTAAACAGTGGCTCTCAACAAAACACTTAGAATCACTTAGCATCTTGTCCCTGAGCAGTTTGCATTAGAAATCTGGACTGCCTAATTTCATTGTGCTAAAGGCATTAACACAGGAGAGGAAAAAAATACTAATCTTGGACTGAAACGGGATAAAAAAATGTCTTCAACATATTTTCAGAAGCATATTCTGTTTGAAGCCACCATACCATATTGGATTAAATCATTTTATGATTGTCCAAAACCAAACAACAATATTTTTACATATCTTAGAAAAACTCCAACCTGGGACAGGTCTTTTAACCTTCAAAACCTTATTTTTTGGCTCCCTGTGATACAGTCTGTGAGTTGCGTTACCATTTAAAAATGAATTAAGTGATACTAAAGCTACTTTTAGGCTGTTTCATCAATGCAGTCTAAAAGGATATAAAGTAAGAAGCTTTTCTTTGGCTGAAATCCAGATACTAATGGTGTTAAAATGCTTTCTTATTGCATTAAGTCAGTAGTTAGGTCAAGTAGACAAACAGATTTTAGAGGATGTTTAAATAAACATTACATTTAATGTTGCCTTGGAACCTGTATGTTTTAGTTGTCTAGTCTCAAAATGCTGGCTAGTTAGGAGATGTTAAAACAATGGTGACTGTTCAGTTTGAAAGGAACAAAAAAACCCATAGGGGTTATATACAGAGCTATACACTTCATAAAAATATATTAGGTATTCATGTATACTCTTCCATATGCCTCTGAAAATATGAAAAGAGATTTTTAAAGACAATAAATAAAAAATATCAGAAGAGAAGATATTTTAAATTAAACTTTTTAACAGGCTGGTGGAACTCACTGGCCCAAACTATCATCAAGCTAAAAATGTATTAAACATGAGACAAGCTTTGCTGAAGAAATGCAGTTGTCCAAGGCTCAGTGGAGGGGAAAAAAAAAAAAAAAAAAAAAAAAAATTAGCTCCATTGTTTCAGGATTTAAAAAAGTAAGTGACATAGTCAGGAGAAACTCTCCTGATGATCAGGACCTTTCCTGATTTTCAAATTCTGACTTTTTATAACAGATTCAGAGAGAAGTTTGTAACATAATTCTATTAGAGAAATATTCTAATCAATAGTAATTGAAATTATTTTGATAAGTGTAGTGGTGTGTTTCCTTGGAACATACCTTACTGGAGTTGCACAAAAAATAGAATTTCTTCTCTTCAAAAATCCGTATGTTTTGACAGTACTTTTAGTCTTGAAATCAAGTGAAAGGTCAAATAAACCAATCCTATGAATAACAAAATTGTTCATAGTAATTTAATTTGAAATCACTGAAAGGTGTTGGTTTTGTTTGTTTGTTTGTTTGTTTGTTTGTTTTGTTTTGTTTTGTTTTGTTTTGTTTTGTTTTGTTTTGTTTTGTTTTATTTTGTTTAGTAGTGTTAACCTATGTGTTGACTTGAATCCCCTGCTTTTTGGAAGTTCCCTGCCATTAAAGCTATGAAACTTTAGCCTCTGCAACACAGGGTTTCATTGCATCTTCTGTCACAGTAAGTTAAATCTACCTTGGAAATACACTCCATTTTTTGTAAGAGAAGGGGTAGGAGCTTATTGAATATATATTTATATATACATTCATTTTGAAGACTTTGTTTAATGCATTATTCTAAGAGTTAGTGTCCTGTAGAATAATGGGTTTAACATCAAAATGGATGACATTAGGTAGGTACCTACAGGAATTAGTTTTTTCCCATCCACCCCTTACATTTCCTATATCTCAAACTTACCCCTAATGTTTACCTTTTAAGGTAAACTTGATCTTCTGTTATAGAATAAGTAAACCCAGCAGAACATCTTGGTTGTGCTCTGACTTAAGGTTTTGGATTTCTTTGGTTACTTTTATTTAGGGGTTTATCCAAGGAAGGTCCTGCTGAATCCATAAAGTAGAAACATATTAAGTGAGAAAGAAATAATATTTGCCTTAAAAACAAACATAAGCATACCAGAACAATTTAATGATAGATTGGATATAAGCATTTAATAACACTGTGATGTTGCTGTATAACATCATTAAAACACAGGAAAATGTATTGTTCAACAAAGCTAAACATAAGTATTTAAATAATATGTAATCACCAAGAGGAAAACAGAGATATAGCTACAAAAGCAGCAGGAAAACATTCTCGGGTAGTAAAATCTGTAAGTAAGAACACAGGATGTAGAATAAGGAGGAAAGATGCCTGGTGGGACCAGACCAAGACTGGGGAATATGTTGGGTCCAGATGAGTTGCCCCATTCCTTTTCAGTGTGGAGTAAGGAGAGTTAAACTCCAGCAAAGAAAAAGGAGAGAATGAGAAAAATGATTTCTTGAACCTGATCACCTCAATGCCAGTGGTTCTGACTATCAAGGAGCACAGTACTAATTGTAAGGCACCAGGCATGTATTACAAGAGCAATGAATTGTTTAAGTGTTTGGGTTCCAGTGGGAAATGAAATGACCACTGCAACAGCTGCTTAAAGATCTGAAATATTACTACCCAAAAAAAAAACCTATAAGGCAATAGGACTTAAAAATACAGTGGAAAGCAATAACATTATTAATATTTTAAGTATTTTCACCAGTAAAACTATTTCACTTATACCATGACATTTCTAAAATCCCTTTAAGTTTTTTCATGGTATAGTATTCAAAGATGTTAAGTGTCATTATGCCCAGTTTATTCATAGCTGAGACATGGTGCAATAAAATAACTCATCTAGGGTTTCCACTTGGCCACAGGTTAGTCTTCAGATAAATTATATGGTTTCTAATACACAATTCCCTGTTCAATTATTTGGGCCATAAAATTGAAAAGATACTACAGTGGTCATTACAGTGACCTCTGATCCCTTTCTCTGTTATTAGTCATTTAAAAATACTCTTGTAATAAGAACAGTGTAGGAAAAGAAGAGCCGTTGACCCAGAAGGTTATAAGCTACTCTCAGTAAAGACTATCTTTTGTCTTGATATGTATATGCTAGTTATCTGTACAAGTTTCTGGAAATTATCACATTCTGTCATACTTGCAAGATATTATAGGGATGGGTATAATCAGCTGACAATCCCAGGCAGTGATACGAAGTTGAACAATTTATTCTAAGTTTGTTCAGGAACTTACACATCCATATGGAACCTGACTCTCAGGAGCAAGTGACAAGTGAGAGCTTCAAATGTGACCAGAATTAATTTCTATTTCATTACTGAAATATTCTACTGGTCTAAATCATTCTGTAACTGCATTTGATCATGCAGCTCCCAGACTAAGGTTCATTTACGCTAAGGTTACTACAGCTACAACTTAAACTGCTTAACAGTTGGTATCAACAAAATTCATTCTCTTTCCTTTATTAAACATTTCTATTTTAAGTAGTTGAAACTTGATAATGAGAAAAGGAAAATCAGAAGTCCAGCCTGGATGGAATACACTTAATTATTCCATAGAATAAGAGGACAAGACCCTGCATGAGAATCAAAGCGAACACCAGAGCTCTCAACAGTGCGGAGGAAAGTGAACTTTAACTCTCCAGTCAGTAAGTAGTGTTGGGACGTTTCTCTTATGGAAAAGAGAGGGGAAAAAAAAAAAAAAAAAAGTGTGAAAGAAAAGAAGGAATTAACCCAAAAGACGTAGTATTGGTGCTTCTGCTGCCTTTGGAAGGATGGGAAGCCATCCTTGATGAGGCTTGACTGCTTGATGAAAATAAGAGAAATGCTGTTGCTGACTGAAATTACCAACTCCTCTGAAGCAGTAGTGCCTCTCCCACAGCTCCTCCCTCAGGGGCAGTAAGAGCAGACCTGCCTTTCCATTATGCCAAAAATGTCCCAAAGGGTAGTACCATAACTACATTATTTTCATCAGCAATCTGATGAGTTTACCAGCTTTGCCTGTGGCTAAACACAACAGTTATGCCCAGGAATTGTTCAGTTTCTTCAGCTCCTGTGGCAAAGTCAGTTAAGGAAATGGTTTAAGAAACGCTGCAGAAGGCCTAGCTGAGGGACATGCACTGTACTGGAGTAGCTGCATGGCTACTGATGTAACTTCTATGATTCCCTGTGTGAGTTTTGTTATGTTAATAATTTCAGTACCATACCAGTGTTTAAAAAATGAAGCAAAACCAACCCATACTTATCTCTGTTAATAGTCAGGTCTGCCAAAAGCTTTCAAAAAGACGTTAGAAGTTGCTTAACCTACCGCCTGAAACAGCAGTACTGGATGTGACAAAGGTGTCAGGATCTGAAGATCTTTATAAAGGTCACTGTGAAGACATGGACTTAAGCCATAGTCTTCTCTATGGAGGACTGGATTCCACTGAACACTTCATGTTTCTGCTTATGCAATAATGATATCAAACATGGTTGTCTAATAGAGAACACTGCACAAAACAAAACTCATCTCTGTACTGTGGTGAAGCCACCTAGTCTTCACAGTGGTACCTAGCTCACCTACCTTTAGATATCAGATATGTAGTCTTTTCATTGTCAGCCAGCAACTGAGTTTCCTTTTGTATGTCAGTGCATTTTGTTTAAAAATCATATCTATATGAAAAACATTTCTACAAAAAAAAAAAAAAATATTGTCTGCAGAGAAAAAAAAAACCCAAACATCTTCCGAAGGATACATGCACCTTATTTTAGAGTTTATCATGGGATTAAATAAATCATTATCTTAAACTGGCTATTTCTTGCTATTGACTGTAAAGCCAAACCAGGGTGGCCAGCTTAGTTTTAACAGACTATTTTTCAAGTATATAGATAGATATACTTGAAAATCTCCCTGAAAGAAATGTAACGGTGCCTTCATGTGTTTATGGAGGGCATCAGACATTCAAAGTTACAATTACAGTTAAAAATGTGTTTCTATATGCTACTGTAAGTGCCTGAAGAGTCAAAATGTGATTTTAAATTTGAGTACCCAACACCAAATACATTTCAAGAACGATTAATTATGTTGATGACTACCCAAGGTAGAACTATTGTTCACTCTCTTTTATGGCAAATTTACAAAATAACCATTTTGTTCATCTCTTAAAGGCTTAAATTACAAGGTTGCTGGGGATGAGTTGCCCCTCTATTCCTAGGAAGGCCAAGTTTGTGCCCAAAAGGTGTAAGAGAAACTGTTTTGTCCAATAGATCTTGAAAACCTGGGTTGCTTGTCACTGTAAAGCTTTGAGCAGTTAAGGCAATTTAAATCTAAAGGGCCTTGATGTGCTCCAAGCATAGTGAATGTTGTTAGCCTGGGGGCACCGTGAAAAAAAACCCGGGATGACAAATGGTATGCATGCATTTGTAAATATGCCAAATTTAAATATTCATAACTTCGAATCTTGTTTCTTTTGAGGCTTTGCTGTCTGTCCTTTCTTGATGGGTGTTATATGCTTGCTAAATCTGATGTTTCCAGCTTCAGCCATTTGGAGTTAGTCAGTCACAATAATCCCAAATGGAACATATGGAAACATCATTGTATTTTTTCTTACACATACTTCTAAAAACATACTGGTTGTATTTTGCTCCTTTGATTGTACAGAAGTGTGTTATAAGTGAATTGATTCATAACATTAAGAGAAGACCTTTAAATGTGGACATTTAATTAAGATATAAACAGAGTGCCATAGAACATAACAGTGCAGAGATCTAAATATTACTTAAAAATAAAACAAAAAACAGGAAAGAAAAAAAAAAAAGAAGAAAAAATGTCATTCAAGAAAATAGAAGGAAGTATTCTGAAAAACCACTCAGGCTTCAGGACTGGTAAGAAGTAGACAGCAGTAAAGAAATCTGTTCCATCAATGTCATCGGTTCTTGAACTCAGCACAACTGCATCTGGTGGCATGCTATAAACACATGACCAGACCTCAGGAGCTTACAAAGACACAAATATTAATATAGCAAACTGCAACCAGGGAACATTATTTTTTTCAGATGGAAATGAGCAAACAGACCTGTAATTCAACATGGGAATCCTTCGGACTATTCATTCCAATAACGTGCGGGTACTGTTGCTGTTGCGGGTGAGACCAGAAACTGCAATACCTTCTGCCTAGTTTACTTACTTCAGTGCAGCAGATTATTTCCTTCAGTATTACATCATAAACAGGGAAAGTGGCCTTCTACTTGATTCTTAGATAAATTTGTGAGTATGCTTTGGTGAAATCGTCAGTAGGATTAATTTCTGACACTATTTCTAACTCCCTTATAAAGTTACATGTGTCATACTTGAACTCTACGTGTGTGTGAATACGAATCAAGAGGTTATTTCATCATGGGTCTAACTTTCAGTTTTACATAAGAGAACGAGTAAAATATAATCACTAAGGAGCTTAATGAGGGAACCAGCTGTGAGAGATCATTACTGTAGTGACCTGAAGCATGAGGTTAGAGAAAGAGAGAAAACAAAGAACTTTCATCCTATTTTACTGCAGTTACAGAAAAAAGAAACAGTTTATATATTTGCTGCCTTTTTATAGCTCTGTCTAGTCCTAAGAAATAATGAGGTTTGCAAAAGATACTGAGGGTTTTTTGGGGTTGTATTTTGGTTGAGTTTCCTGTTGATTTTTTTAAAGGATAGAAATCTTAACAAAGGCTATGAAGACTGATTTCGTCCTTGTTCATTCTTAATGCACAAATAAGAGCATCTAACAGGAGCTCAGTGATCAATTTTTTGGTGAAAACATCAGTCCAAAGATGCTGGCATCTCTTTGACTCATTAAAAAAAAAAAAAAAAAAAGGTTGTGTTGTTAAAAGTTAACAGATCATTATCTTAAAAGGGGCCATGTGTTATGGTCTTCAGAGGTTTTAGAAAATAGTGCCTGCAAAATCTGCCAGTTAGAGGGTCAAAGCCTGTGAATGACCCAATCATATTTCACTTTTCTTCCACTTCTAAATTTTCCTATACAGACTCTACAGGATGTTGTTGACTACTTCTTTTGTAGGACAATTCATTTTTAGTCATCTTACCACTTTTTATAATTTGTAGCCATAAAGATAAGATATAAGATATTCTGTTTTCTGTGAGGCTTGCAATAAATTGTTATTTCTCAGATATTTACACTTGGAAAACACAAATATTTTCCTAACATGATAAGATTAAATCCATTCACTTTTTCTACATAGCTCCTCAAAATTCCATATACTGCCAAGGCTGGGAAGATAATTGAGGTGGTATTTTCAAAGGCAAATATTACATTAGCTGCATTGTCTCAGATTAAAAACAAACAAACAAATAAACAAAACTATTCTCTACATAGGGGAAGAAACTGCCCATTATTATTGATTATCTCTCTGTTTATTACTGATTAATTTCCTACACAGGTATTTCATGTTCAGCCAGAATTCAAACCATACACACCTAAATATGCAAATACTTGTGTTAGTTTAATAAATGCTCCAGGGGAAGTGTATAAAGGTGTACAAATATAGTGTTGTGCAGGTAATCTGAATTTTTAACTTCACCCTCTCTGTTTGCAGAAGACCTGTTATCAGCTACAGTTTTCTATCTGAGATTGAAATAAGTGTTGAACGAGGTGACCTCGTGAGTTGAATTTTTTCAAGACACTTTCAAGGGAGCTTCTGTCCACTTTGCGCAGGTGTCTGAATTTAAGTAGTAACTATTTCTGGAAGCATTCAGGGTCACTAATCATCCTTCACTATTCAAAGAGGGAGGTTGTGATAAAACACAAAACTACATACACAAAATCACTATGTTCTATACAGGACATGAGTTTAAACTTTCACATACAAAGAAAGGTGAAAACCCCAGGGGAAAAAAAAAAAAAAAAAAAAAAAAAAAGACCGTTTTCTAAGTAAAATATGTATTTGATTAAACCTGTGAAGGAAATACACTTTCCATCTTTTGAAAACTTTCAAGAAATAAAAAAATACCAAAATATGCAGATCATCTCATATTCTTCTCTTTATCCCTAAAGTTTTTAAAGTTTTCCATGAAATAGATGAGAAAATAAATCCATTGAAAATAAAGCAATGACAAAATATTTCATGTCAGAAATTAATGACCTAAGTTCAAATTCTATTTTCTCTCTTTGACTAATATATGCATAGTGTAGCAGGTCAAAAAGGGGAATTAAAATGTTGTCAAGTGTAGTTTCTTCAGTCAGCTGAGGAACAGATCTCACTTTAGAAGCAGAAGAAACAACTTCCAACCAGTGATCATGATGAAGCACAGGCATTTTTGACACATGAGGTTGGTGTCACAGTCATTTACGTATTGGATACTGTTGATTCTATGCAAGTATATGTTGAATAGCCAAAGTGTACTTGCTAGTGGCCATGGAGATGCATAACTAGAAATCAACTCAGGCTTCAAGAATGCTAGATGGTTTTTTTGTTAGTTACTGTTGCTGATGTAAAAATGGTTTGTACTCAGACCTTCGTATGTGAGAGTGAATTAAGTATATTGTGATTTACATTCATGTATGAAAGGGCATCTTTTTCCTTTTAATGGAATCAAGAGATCAATTGACCTGCAATACGTTACTGTGTGGTGTGAAAGCTAGAGTTTGACTTCAGGTAAGTTAAAACATTAGCAAAAATCAGGCTTCTTTCCCAGATAGCTGAAAGGTCAAACAAGACTGATTCTGGTACTATTATAGAAGGGATGTTCATACATTTTTACATAATGCACAGAAAGTGTGTAAATGATGGATGGAGTTTGTAAATGGCTATGTAAATATACAGTGAAATTGTAAAAAAATAGCAAGTTTAAGGAT
This sequence comes from Rhynochetos jubatus, assembly GCA_027574665.1. Classification (NCBI taxonomy): domain Eukaryota; kingdom Metazoa; phylum Chordata; class Aves; order Eurypygiformes; family Rhynochetidae; genus Rhynochetos; species Rhynochetos jubatus. The sequence continues at coordinate 77,567,071 of CM050690.1, read as the reverse complement.
CTTAGGATATCTCCTTTAGGGAAAAAAAGAACTATTTTTCTAGAAAATGATCTGATTTTATTTTTCTTTATTTCTCCTAAGCCACAAGGAAAACAATTAAACAAAAATTTATGCTGTGCTTGTTAGAAATGCAAATGAAATAATACTATCAGAAAACCACAGAATTACCATTTATGGGTTTTATTGTTCAATTCTATGCAATTTCCTACAACAACTATTAATCAATAATTTAAAAGAGCAAACTCAGTGTGGTAGTGTGCACTCATCTATCAGTACACAGTTTTCTGGCTAGAGACTGTTAATATCACATCAGCCCAGATTATGCACAGATGGAGGATCCTGGATGATATGCTAGAAAAAGAGACAATGTAATTCCCACAATCAATGGACACAATTCTTCTATACATATACATTTTTTCCTTTGTTCAATGACATAAGATATAAACTAAAACCATTTAACATGTTGGTCTGAATAGTTTTGAACAACTACCTCTAAGAAATAGTTCCCCATGACACCAAGAAATTATTCTCCACAGTCTTTCATATATTCCCCCAAATTTGCTTCACTTTGACTAATTTTACCTTTTTATTTTCTGAAAGCAAAAAAGCTGTGCACAAAGACTTTTGCCACATTCTGTAGCCTGCTCTGTAGGTATCTAATGAACATTTTCTCTCTTTCAATGGCATGTTCTTTATGCCAACTGGAGGAAAACCAGACTACATGGCACCGGCTGGTGTCCTGGTTTCAGCTGGGATAATTTTCCTCATGGTAGCTGGTATAATGTTGTATTTTGGATTTATCATGAGAATAATGTGATAACATACTGATGTATTGGTTGTTGCTAAGTGGTGCTTATACTAAATCCAGTAATTTTAAGGTACCCATGCTCTGCAAGACAGGAGATGCACAAGAATATGGGAGGGAGTACAGCTGGGACAGCTGACCCCAACTGTCCAAAGGGGCATTCCAAACCATATGACATTATGATCACTCTTTAAACTATTGGGAGTTGGTTGTGGTTTCATGGCTTGGAAACTGGCTGGGCACCAGTCAGTGGATGGTGAACAATTGTATTGTGCGTCACTTGTTTAGTATATTCTGGCTTTTTTTTTTTTTTTCCCTCTTCCATTGTTGTCATATTAAATTGTCTTCATTTCACCCCTCTAGTTTTATCTCTGGGGACAGGGGAAGGTGTCAGTAAGTAGCTGCATGGTGTTTAGTGGACATCTGGAGTTAAACCACAGCACTCACTTTTCCTATGCCTCTGTCTTAGGAAAGGCTGTTCTTACTCGTGTTTTCTTAGACTTATTTATTTATTTAAGTGTATATACAGAAGTGACTTTATACTACATTATACAGCTTGGCTTCTTTTAGACAAATACAACAATGCCAGTGCTCATTGAAGGAGGAAGAGGGGGGAGGAGAGAGGAATGCTGAGGGAACAGGGGGCTGGAAGGAAGAAAAGGGTCCTGCTGCTTGCTAGGCAGCCCTGCTGGGAAATCTCAAATCAAATTCTTTAGAAAGGAAGTGTTATTAAAAGTAACTTTAATCCTTCCAGCCAGACGGTTCATAAAAGCATACAATTAAGTCAAACAAATGACAAGAGCACTCTCTCTCCTACCTGTTTCCCCCTTCAGAGAGTAATTACTGCAGGGTAGTCTTGCCTCATTTTGTGCAAATAGCAGTGGAGTGCTTGAACAAGCTGCCAATTTCCCCCTCCCCAACCCCTCTTGTTCAATCCTACCAACACTAGCCTGGCTAACATACACAGACAAGAACAAAGAGGTGAATTTCAATATTTCCTCTTTTTGCAAGGTTAATTGAAAACCAAAAAGTCACTTTTTGAACGTCATATTAGAACTGTTAGTGCATCAAGGAAGGAAGGAAGGAAGGAAGGAAGGAAGGAAGGAAGGAAGGAAGGAAGGAGGGAGGGAGGGAGGGAGGGAGGGAGGGAGGGAGGGAGGGAAGGAAGGAAGGAAGGAAGGAAGGAAGGAAGGAAGGAAGGAAGGAAGGAAGGAAGGAAGGAAGGAAGGAAGGAAGGAAGGAAGGAAGGAAGGAAGGAAGGAAGGAAGGAAGGAAGGAAGGAAGGAAGGAAGGAAGGAAGGAAGGAAGGAAGGAAGGAAGGAAGGAAGGAAGGAAGGAAGGAAGGAAGGAAGGAAGGAAGGAAGGAAGGAAGGAAGGAAGGAAGGAAGGAAGGAAGGAAGGAAGGAAGGAAGGAAGGAAGGAAGGAAGGAAGGAAGGAAGGAAGACAGGGGTTTTTTTTTATTTCAGGTAAGGTTGACATCAAATGAAGATTGTTTTCACAATTGTCCAGGTGTTTCCCTTTTTTTCTGCCATTTTCTTTTTTTGGGATCACATTCAGGAGTATGTGAGGTAAGCAGCAATATGTAATTGTGAAACTTTGAGGTGGCAGAGGAAGCAAATGCCAATATTTATCATTCTTCACTTGCTGTCTCTTCTTGTTTCCTGCTAAAATTAACAAGCAGATGATGAACCACTACATGTTTTATCAAGGACTTAAGAAATTGTGTGGGATGATCATTCTAATTTAGTGTTCTGGAAAATGGCAGAAAACTTGATGTTGTTTTCTATTTTGATGATAAAATATTCAGGTCTGATATAGTCCTTCATTAGATATTTGCTAGGTGTCTTATTCACCTGGGGTCTCCATCTCTGTTAGAAGTTATATATGCTGTTGAAATGGAATAAGGTAATTATAAGACAATGAAGAAACCTGCAATATTGAAATTCATCTTTGGAAGAGTGTGCACACCCACTTACATATTCAACATAAAGATTTCAAAATAATTGTGCACCATCTTGAAAGTTGTGAATGTCACTGCACTAATGGAGATCACTTTCACTCCCAAGGTTAAGGATGAATTCAAACAGCTTTCTGTTCTTCATATAGGATCAAAATGAAACATTGCAGGCAACATTAGAACACAACTTGATGCTACTTTCATACTGTGTTCTTCTAAGTTCAACTTTCCATCATTAATTGCTTGAAGTGGGGTATTTAGTGTCATTCTACATTTACACTGAAAGCAACAAGATTTTTTTTCTTTTGGTATGGTGATTGTGCAGTGTTTAATATGGTAAGGGAAACAAGTAACAACTATAAATATTATTTCACATTTTAACTTCTGCTGCAACTCAAAATTTCTGACTTCTTTATGTCTCTTTTTTTTCAGCAAAACCTGGGTAGAGTCTTTAAAGAAGTTTAGTGAAAATAATCCTCTCCTCCTTGTCATGAATTTCCCCAGAGTACAGGAGTTTTAAAGATGAAAATCTGTGTCCTAATCCAAAACTCATTAATATCAGCTGAACTCTTCCTACTGAAGTTTAGAACTGTTCTCTAGCAAATACTTTCTTCCATCCTAACCCATTACCCCATCTTTCTCATTTATTTAATATGGATTTGAAATAAGAAATTCTGTGCAGAAAAAAATAGATTCAGGCCAAGACTGACACATGAGGTTTGTATTTCTGTACATCATATCTCCCCTCCAATCTCCATTTTCTTCCCTTGTTTATATGAAAAGTTTCACCCAGTCCTGTTTTGTCCAGCAAACAAGTTTTATTTGCTCTCAGAGATTTTGTTATTGTTGCTATATTCAAGGTATGCATTTAATCCATTCAAGTTTGCCATCACAAGAGTCAAACACGTGTGCTTAAAGCTGAGTAAATGCTCGGTCATGCCAAACTTGAAGTTTTCAGTACATTGCTAATACTAGCTGTGACCCATTGCTAAAGCAGAAGCATTTGCTCCAAAGACTGCTGACTGCATGAAGAATATACACACTTTTTAAGGTTCATCAAGAAAACTACAGGGCTTTTTTTAAAACAAAAACAAAAACAAAACAAAAAAAAACCCACAACTTTTTAATTTTGTGTAGACAGTTCTAAAAGCAGCTTCCTAGGGGTTGTCTGATCACACAATCCTCTTAGTCTTTCTTATTCTGTAGGAGGGCCATCATATTTCTTGCTCTCAGTCAGTAGTTGGCTTTTTTCTCTCCGTTCTGTGTAATGACTGGAGTCAAGAGGCCAGCACCTTACCCACATCCAGAGATGATGTTATAGCTCAAACTTTATAATGAGATTTTTTTTTTTTTATTTTGTTTTCTTTCAGTTCACACTTTTCAGTCTATTCCATTCTACACATTAGAAATATCTGAAAAGACTTTCTATTAATTATCTTGGTCCCAAAACTTTTAATTTATTTTCTGCAAAATGGAAAAGAAGTTTTTGAATTTCAGCTTCATTTCTAGAAGCAGTTGTGACACAGTTCTCAGTTTTTATTTCTGCTTTAGTGCAGCTTTCTAAATAGCAAAGCCGTGAAAGTCGACATGAAATATACAATGTTACAGATTCTTAAAAACTTGCACACATGTGATATGCCACTGGTCCCAGGAAGGATATGTCATGTAAAGTTGGTATATATTAGAGTGATAGTATTTTCCATATCATTCTGCCTTTAATATTAGGTTGTTTTCAGTAAAAGTATTTTTTTTTAATTTTTTATTTCTATTTTTTTTTTTTTTTAATTTGAGGTTAGACAATCTTTTGAAACTTTTAAGTGGATACTGAGAGTAGATAAATCCTCATATAACAATAAAATTGAGCAACTAGAAAAAAATAAATTGAAATTAAATTGAAGAGGGTTTTTCATTCCTCAAAGTAGTGAGGCTAGACAGGATCTTTACATACATGATCATAGAATCATGGAACAGTTCGGGTTGGAGGGACCCTAAAGATCATCTAGTTCCAATCTGCCTGTCATGGGCAGGGGCACCTTCCAGTAGGTCAGGCTGCTCAAAGCCCCATACAGCCTGGGCTTGAACACTTCCATGGATGGGACATCCACAACTTCTCTGGGAAAACTGTCATTCTCCTTAGTACTGCTCTGTACCCATTCTCTGTCCAGCCTGTATTTGTGGTTGGGATTTCCCCGACCCATGTGCAGGCCCTTGCACTTGACCTTGTTGAAACTCATGTGGTTCACACAGACTCACCTCTACAGCCTGTCCAGGTCCCTCTAGATGCCATCCCTTCTCTCCAGTGTGTCAACTGTGTCACACAACTTGGTGTCATCGGCAAATGTGCTGAGGGTGCACTTGATCCCACCGTCCATGTCAGTGACAAAGATCTTAACAGCACAGGTCCCAATACTAATCCCTGAAGAATGCCACTCGTCACTGGTCTCCACTCAGACATCGAGCTATTGAACACAACACTCTGAGTGCGACTAACCTGCCAGTTCCTTATCCACGAAGTGGTCCAACCGTAAAATCCATGTTTCTCCAATTTAGAGATGAGGATGCTGTGTGGAACAATATACAACGCTTTGCACAAGTCCAGATAGACGACATCCATTACCCTTCCCTTATCCACTAACCATAACCCCGTCATAGAATGCCACCAAAATTTCAGGCATGATCTGCCTTTGGTGAAGCTATGTTGGTTGTCACCTCTCACGTCCTTGTTTTCTATGTGCCTTAGCATCATTTCCAGAAGGATCTTGTCTGTGATCTTGCCACATGCAAAGGTGAAATAGACTCGTCTGTAGTTACCTGAGTTTTTCTTTTTTCCCTTTTTAATGATGGGAGATATATTTCTCCTTTTCCATTCAGTGGGAACATCACCAGACTGCCATGACTTCTCGAATATGATGGATGGAGGTTTAGCAACCTCATGTTCCAGTTCCTTCAGGACCCGCAGATGTATGTCATCAAGTTCCATGAACTTGTGCATCTTCAGGTTCCTTAGGTGCTCCCAAACCTGATAATCTCTAGCCATAGACAACTCTCCATTCTCCCAGTCCTTGCCCTTGCCTTCTGCAACCTGGGGCTATGGCTTGCACCCTTGCCAGTGAAGATGGAGGCAAATATATCATTGAGTATGTATATGTGTGCTGGTGTATGGAGTGGAGGCCAGAAAAGGGAATAATTTCTTAGTATCTCAGGCACAGTCTAAAATTACATTAAGTTTGAAGAGGGGGAAATGACACAAGGTGTTCGCAGTGTATCAAAGATGCCCCACCACAGTGTTACATAGGCAGCCCTTGAGATTTGAAAACGATAGCTCTCCAGATCCCTAACTGTCTGTCATCTTGGCTCAAACAAGCAGTCTATTAAGCCATGTTATTTATACAACCACCCTAAGGAGGGGAAGTCAAGTCAAGAATCTTATTTCCATCATACATTGAATATTTTATCTAATTAGACAATTTTAATACATGTGCATCTAAAAATTCCTCTGTTTTACACACATTGCAGATCTTTTTTATAAAATACACAACCAACAATAACTCTTGCTAGCAAGGTACCCTAGTTACAATTAACATCACAAATATGGTCTGGGGCAAAACGGACTCGTCTTGGAGAAGAAAAATAAGTTTAATCAGCTACCAAAAAATCAGAGTAGGTTAATAAGAGATAAACGCACCTTTTTAAACACCCTCCCTCCCTCCCTCCCTCTTCTTCCCAGGCTCAGCTTTGTTCCCCATTTCTCTTCCTCCTCCCACCAGTGGTGCAGGGATACAGGGAATGGGTGTTGTGATCAGTCCATCACATGTTGTTTCTGCTGCTCCTTCCTCCCCAGGGGAGGATCATCACACTCTGCCCCTGGTCCAGCGTGGGGTCCCTCCCAAGGGTGACAGTCCTCCATGAACTTCTCCAGTGCAAGGGCTTCCTACAGCCTGAATTTTTCTCCTCTAACTGTTCCAGCCTGGGTGCCATCCTTCAGGAGCAGCCTGCTCCAGCATGGGTTTCCCATGGAGTCATGGACTCTTTGGGTGCTGCCGCCTGCTCCATCGTGGGGTCCTCCCCAGGCTACAGGGGGGTCTCTGCTTCCCCATGACCATCCATGGCTGCAGGGCACAGCCTACCCTCTCACCATGGGCTGATGGGGGGACGTCTGCACACGGCACCTCCTCCTGCCTTTCTGCCCTGACCTAGGTGTGTGCGTGGTTTTCTCTCTTATATCTGACTCCTGTCTCCTTGCTGCAGGCTCCCCAGCAGTTATTTTTCTTCTCTGAAACATATTATCACAGAGGTGTTACCACTGTCATTAACTGGCCATGGACAGAGGTGGGTCCAACTTGGAGCCAGGGAAGCATCTAGCAGCTTCTCACAGGAGCCATCCTTGTGGCCCCTCCCCTACTGCTAAAACCCCACCACCCAAACAAATACTTTCATGTATATTTTGATTTGTGACACAGCAACTAGATTAAGGTTGCATGGCAAATATATGCATTGCCTTAGCAGTTGCTTTTTAACTGAGTTTCCTTCTTGGAGTCTTCCTTCTCAAGTATGAAATACTGATAGAAAAGACCTAATTTGCATGCATGATAAAAAAAGATACTTCATTGTCTGCACATACTCACCAATATACACCTAAACACCTGCACTTTTATGTGATAAACTCTATAATTGTTGGTTGCTGTGGTCTTTTTGCTACCCTAAATAATGACACGGGTGGGGAAAGCATCCATGAATCATGTAAGTTACCTCCTACCAGGCTAGCAAAATTATCTTCTCCACACTGATCATCAATACCATTGACCTTTGTCATAAAACTTGGGTCATTCATATCTATATCCCATTAGAAGTATCATCCCACGACCACCTCTTTGGGTCTATTAACGTCATGTCAGAAAGAATCAATGACTTCTTGTCAAACACATCCAACCTTCCATATTAATATAGCCACAGATGCCTCACTAATCACTCAGCAAACAATGCATGATATGCACCAGTCAGTGAGAAGTGAGGAAGAGATCTTTGGACGATCCTGTCCTCCTCCAGGCATGGATTTGATAGTGACAGTGATAAATGACAGAAGATACACAATATACTTTCTCCCTTTTCATGGGTTGCAGGTTTGGGTAGACATTGCTGTTCATTTGTTTTGTCTTTCTCCTCCCTCCTCTACTCAGGAGTACAGGAGAAACTCACTTATTTGATTATAAAAGTGATTAGGCAGTCAGTTTTGGTTTGGGTTTTTTTTGTTGGGGTTTTTCTTTTTCCTAATTCCTGTCTTTGTCATTGTAAATTGCCTCCTAGAAACTTACACTTGTACACAGTCCTGTATTGAGTGGAGATGTATTCTCAATATTGCAGGTTAAACTAAACGTGTATTGAATTTGAAAAAATGCATTTTAATGAATCCCAAACACTGACCACTTCGTGCACTGTCATACAAATTATTCATACAGTTTTAGCCTGGATGATTAGTTCCATACTTTAAAATTTGGGTCAGTTATTACATCATCAGATATTGTCAGTGTGCTGATTCAGTGCCAGATACCAGATTTATATGGCTCTGAGACTTTATGTTCTACTTTAGTCTTTTACTATTGTCTGAAGTCCTTCATATTTAACTATTCAAAGTATAAGCTCTGCAGAGCAGGAACTACCTTTCTTTACATGTTTGTACAGTACCTAACTCAGCAGAAAAAGAAGAAACATTAAAAACCATCATATTATAGGAAAAAAACAACAGACACCTGTCTTTCAAGGGTTCTCAGGCTCCATTACATGCTAAAATTTCATAGGATGTTGGGGTTTTGATAGGGAAGTAAACTAAGTTACCAAATGGGTTCTTCAGGTGTCCAAATATTAGAGTTGTATGTCATACTAGTGATATATATATCCCTTTGTAAAAATTGACCTAGTTTCTGTTTCATGCTAATTCCTTAACCCTAAATGGTTGATATTTACCCAACATAGAATAGAAACTTTGAAACTAAATTTAATAGTTTGGAAAAAACCCACCCTGCTTTAATATCCCTAAATGAGTGCAACTCTCTAACAGCAAATTATAACCATATCTGTATTACCTCCACTAACAAACTCAACAGGGAGTGGGGGGGGGTGGGAGGGAGGGGTTGTGTGCGAAGAAAAGAGTGATGAAAAAGAGCTGGACATTTCCAAGATTGTACGTGAATAATCATAACATAAAAAAAAATCTATAATGAATATTATTACTCATTATAAACCCCATAGAAATATAATATAATTTTGGAAGGGATATAAGTCCATAGCTTTAGGGCATAAGCTAGTTTCTACCTTTAAGGGCTTAGGAAGAAACTTCCCCTATGGGCAAATTGTTGTACTATTCATCTGTTTCTGTGAAGCATCTGGTGCCAGCCATTGCTAAAAGCTCATTCTAGATCTATCTATTTCTTGTGTGCTATGGCAATGTTTATGTTTCTGTGAGCTGAAATAAAAATGACTTTACCTAAAACTAATTTCAAGGTAGAGATATTATCTGTGCCAACATTATGCTGGCAGGGAACTCTGTAAACTACTTCTGAACACAGAGCCAAATACAGCCCTTTTGAAGATCTGCAGGCTTAGTCTGACAGTTTTGGCAGATGCCTGGTGTACTTCAAGGGCGTTGAAGCTTGTGCCAAATTTTCTTCTTTGATTTCCACAGATCTGAATGCACACATCTGGTTGTGGGAGGGGTTATCACACATCTACATCTGCCAAACATGGCCGTGCTCTAACCCATGCATATTTCTTTAATTCCTGTGTACCTTCTTTTGGCAGGATAAATCTAGAAGTGAGTTATTTCAAAATCATTTAACAGAAAATTTTAGAAAAGCCTCCCTTCCCCAAAATAAAATGAAACAAAACAAACAAACACCAAAAAAAACCCCAAACAAATAATAATAATAATAAAAAAAAACAAACACAAAACAAAACAAACCCACAGGGCTGGGGAGAAAGGGAGGCTGGGAGATAAAATCTGAGCGTGATTGGCTGAATTCCCATTGGACTCTGAGGGGTCCACATGTTGTTCAAAGGCTACTGACATAAAAACATGCCAAGGAGTTAACACAGAAGCCCAGCTATAAAAAAGAAATCATGTGATTTTAGAATAAAGTTTAAACCACAGTCATTAAATATAGATTGACACAGGGAGGGATTTTTGTACGAAAGTAAAGAGGACAAAAATAAAAGGTAAACAAGAGGGAATTCAGAGAACTTGGGAGGAAATACAGACAATGGATTGAAATAACAATTGTTAGATCTGAGCCAATAATTCTCAAGGAATAACTTCCTCAGTGTATTCTTTTTCCTTTCTTGCACAAAAACCCAGGACTTGGTTGTGGGTTGTTGTTTTTTGATTCAGACATAGCTAAAGCAGTCCTATAATTCAGACTTCTGTTTTAAGTATGTTAGATTCCAGAAGTATTTGGTATGCAAATTTTTACTTCTTCTTTCTGTAATTAAGACCATAGCTCACATGGTACACTTTTTTCCTCTGACTGGAGCTCACAACACAACTGAGAGGATCCATGTAAGAATCTGTCACTATTTTGAGACTCCTTAGGGATAAAATGTGTAAATAGCAGGAGACTTCAGAGCCATCAAACCTTTGCATGGTGCTTTGTATTGTATATGTGCCCAAATGTACCCACACACACATACAAAACCATGAATACTCTGGCTGCTGAAATTTCCAGTAAATTTAAAAAATATAATTACAAATTAATATTAAAGGAAGAGTTATCAATGTCACAGTCACTGACCATCTTTGATGTTGGTTTTTAATTGCTTATCTTAAGGTCCACTGTGTCTTACAATAGAATGTATAGAACACAGCAACAAACAGTGCATTGTAAAGGAAAAGGGTGAGCTAAATTACTTCAGTAGTAGTCAGCACAGACTTCTTTTTTGAGCAGAGGTAAAGACAGAATTGTTTTTCATTTTATCTTAGGGCTTATCCACTTATAATTAGGAGAGAATAGGAAGAAAAATCTTGTTAAGCACCTGAATTATGATCAAGACCCCACTGGGATCACCTGGTGGTCCCTTGATCTTCATAGATGCATAAATATATGTCCTAATACATATACATATATTGGGTGGAAGTGGTTGATTTACATGTCCCTTTTCTCTACATGTTAAATACGACTGAACCTCGTTTTAGGCTGTGTTATTTTAAAGGAAGTAAAATAGCTTTAAAAGACAAATGTCAGAATACTACACAGCTAATTGAAAGTTAGTTTGGTAGGCATTATCTAAGGGACATTTATTCTCTCTTCCTAATTTTAAGCAACTCTCACATTTGATAAACCAGAAGATATGGACCCTTGGAATCTGTCCTTCACCCTTACATTCCAAAAGTACTTAATCTTTCCTGAAAGTTGTTCTCCAAGAGTGAGTTCACAACTCTAAATCCTAAACTGAGGGAAGTGTTTGCTTTCACCTCACAGTGAGCACTTTATCCCCATTTCATTGCATGACCGAGCTTTCTGAGAATTTTGATTGCTTTGATGGTTTCCTGCTGGTCTTTCCTGAATTTCTTTGCCATGCAACTAAGTCTGTACATGTGATACTGCTAGGCAACTTGGATTTGTAAGCAGAACCCCTAAAAGATGAGCCTTCAGTCATAGGTTATAATGATGACCCATATCCACCTAGAGAGCACAGCTCTAAGTATTAAAACAGGAGTGATGAGTGTTGCATACATGTCTAGTTGATTGACAGAGAAAGTTGGCTGAAGAACAGATATCAGTGAAGCATGAATCTCAAAACACATATGTAGAATTATTGTGGACAATAATGTGAATAAAAACTAAAGGAAGTCAGAGGTCAGATCTTCACCTGATGTAAATTGGCACACATCTGCAACAGGTTTACACCAGCTAAAGATCTGAACATGAAAAGTTTCTCTAAATTTAACGAGTCTAAAGGTTTTTTTCACATAATACTCTCTAAACTTGTGAATTATCAGAGAAACCCTAAAAATATGGTTTGTACACCTCCAGATTTCTGGTTTTTTAATGTGGACTCTCAGTCTGTCATAAAAAAATAAAATTAAGAACTATCTGAAGAATAGCCAAACCTTAATATACTATCCAGATCATCTTAAACTAGAAGCAGGAAAAAAGAAAATCTGCAACTTGGGTTAATGCCATGATTTGCTATTAAAAATAACAAATATCTGTAGTAGCTTCTTGGGGTTTTTTGCATCTCTTTTCCCCTCTGCCTTGGACAAATTTTATGTTATAAACAAAGTTGTTAGTAAATGAAATGACTTCTGTTTCTTATAACTGGCTTCTCCGTATAGACCTCACATTTGGCAAGGTAAGGAGGGTGCTTCAAAACAAAGAATGCAAACGCTATTCCTTCTGAATGTCAGCTTCATTTACCTTGCATCACAGTGGTTTAAACTGTACAATACAGTGATCTTCCAAGTTGTCTTGTGCTTTAATGAATCAATATATAGCTGCAGCTGATGATGATTGGAGTGCACTAGCTCACGTATCTGAACTTCAGTGTTCACTGGTGCTTTATCCAGAGCAATTGGTTACCTTTGCTCTTGCATTGTTAACACCTGACAAGGACTTGACTATGTCAAAAAGAATGCCATGTTGTAATTTCTTGCTGATAATTTTACAGTAACTGATGTAAAACTCAAGTGCATGCAAACTGCACAAGTTCAACTAATTTTCTTCATTGTTAGGCTCAGATCTGTAGATTCAAGAAGAGTTTAAATGCAATTGGGTTTACCTAACATTTTACAGTGTTGTGATTCATCTATTCTCTGCAACAGATCCAGCCTAGATACGCATCTTCTGTGCAGTAGCGAAGCTGTTTCCACCTAAGAAGAAGGGTTGGGGAGGATATTTACTTCTGTCATAAGTAGGTCACAATAGCCATATTGGTCAAAAATGGTGATAATCCTACTGGTGACTGATTTTTTATATCAACTATATATTACATTCTGCTATTAATTGTCATCAAATGGTAATGTAAACATATGCCAGGAAAGATTGGGAGGAATGGAAAGATAAAGATAGGCATAACAGGGATTTAGACCATGAACTAAGATACTGTTGTTCTTATTTTCTTTGTTTATCCACAAATATTTAAGGAATACAGCTTGATGAAAATTTTGGCCTGGAATTCAAAAGTCCAAATTTCCACTCAAAAAAATTATTTTTTTTTTTTTTGCATTTGACCAAGATTTGAAATGATGTTGTTCATTAAAGGGTTTGGGGTGGGTTTTTTTGTTTGTTTGTTTGTTTTTTGTTGTTTGGTATTTTTAAGGTTTTGCAGAGGTATAGCTTCAGAATTAATGATTACTTTTCTCAAATACAAGAGAACCATATAATTTTTAGGAAAACAGACAGAAATCTGGTTTTTTGGTTTTTTTTTTTTTTTTCCTTTTTCAAAACTGCTTATCATATAAATGATAATTTATATAACTTTAGTATTCCACTAATTAAATCTCTGATGTATCGAGAAGAATAATTCATTTATTTTAGAAATGCTCTGCAGAAGTGAATAGAGCTTAAGACACAGACTTAAATAAAAATACAGTTGTTCATATAGCAATTTCATAAAATGTTCCAGAATTTTAAAAATTAATAAAGCATAACATTATTTATATTGCATACATATCAGGTAGGCTTTTATAACAAGGATATAATGATGTGTTCCATTTTAGGAGTCGGGAAGACAAAATATCTACAGAAAATTCCTCTTCTCTACCTCTTAAGTCCACAGAAGTTTCTTCATGTACGAAGAGAAAGCAGTAATTTTTTTATTGAAAAAAAAAAAGAGTTTACACGTTTAACACAAAGTGGCTTGTTGGATAAATAGTACAAGGAAAGGGAGAGAGAAGATAAAAATGTGACACTGCAAAAATATATGTATAAAGATACCTACACCGTGCAGATGACACTATTTGTGGATAAATGATATACTTAAAAGACAAAGATTAAAATGTGAGGTCTTCCATGGGGCATAGCAAATGGAGGGAGGAAAAAAACGCTTGAAATTATTCTCCTCATAGAAAACGTTAGAGTTCAATAGTGAAAAAGAACCCTGCATAACTCTTACACTAACTTTTATAACAGAAGTAACCATGAATGAAGTAAGATGTCTAATTAATATGTAGTTTAAAAACTGCAGAAAGGATATAATTGCATACCAAAACCCCAGTTCAATGGATTGCTTAATCTTGTGCTTAAAGATAAGTACAAGCTGAAGTTCTGCTGATGCCACTGAAGTTATTTACACACCTAAAATGCTTTAAAATGCTGGTGTTTCAATGCAGTGGGACTTAATTGAAGTTGAAAACAACTCCATTTATTTTTTTTCAGAAATATGGTATTTTCTTTTCTATTGACTTATATATGGCATTTCCATAAGAATAAACTTTTATTCGCAAAATCATTTTGTTTTTGTTTTTAGTCTAGTTTTCCTTGCAAAGCAGGTTTCCTTCAGAGATGATCTTCTGCATGCCAACAGATATCTGGAGCAAATAAGGCTACAATATGTATACCACACCTAGCATATATGTACGCCAAGGGGTTATAGAAAGTGTCTACAAGTAGCATACCACTTATTTGTCTGTCTACCCTGTCAGTATACGTACTGTATGACACACATGCTGCCACTTTAAATTTGCTCTTTCTTTTTCCTTTTTCATGTAATTCTCTACTACATCATTGTAATCTCCCATCTTCAATAGTATTAAATATTTGAAGTCCATAATATTGAATTTATAGACCACATATGACTGACTTAATAAAAAACATTTTTGAAGGGTCAGTGAAGTAGAAAACAGAAACCTTCATGGGATAGAATGAAAACTGGTCTGTATAACTTGTGATACAGTATCTATGAGCTACAGCTCAAGAAAAATCTTGTGTGATATCTATGCTGAGAACAACCTTAGCTTTTCACATACTCCCAACTTTCACACAATATTGTGTGAGTGCTTATTAATTTCCCTAATTTTTTAATGTTTAGTTGAGAAGGAATGAATAGAAGAGAAGGGACAGAACTGTAAAGGTTACATCTCTGGGGAAAAGAAGTACAGCTGGTGATAGAAATTATTTCCTTCAGGAACAGCTGTGAAAACCTTATGTGCCAGTAGCTGCATGTGAACCCTTTATTTTTGTAGTATAAAAACTGACAGGAAAGTGTAACTCTAGAGAGAGTATTTATATGCAACCAAACGCATCCACTTTGCATTAAACATCCTTGTTAAGCAGGTTTATGTGCTCCTGTCTGCTGTCAGTCAGGTTTCTGTGCACTATCAATCAGTTGCCATCACCTGGTTTCCCATACTTGGTTTTGAGTACACAGTGGATAATTGTCAGTTGCAAGGTAGTTGCATGCCCCTTAAAATGGGCATAAGATAATCAGTTTGTCAGACTGACTAATATTCTGCTTCTTCACGAATTATGAGCACTGGAAATGATTTTTTTTTTCCCCTTCCATACAGATCTCACTTGCAAATCCAGCAATAGCTGTACAGATCACATGCAACACTACCCACAGAACAAGTCCTCTAACCCTTCCAAAACCTTCATCCTGGATGAGTTCACCTCTGCCTGCCTTTGAACATCTGCAGAAACCAAGAATGTGAGTTCAGCTCTGTCTATGGTAATTCTAGCTATGACCTTCAGCAACTACCTTAAATTCAGCCACTGATTATCCTCTCTCTTTTGTAAAATGGGGTGAATGTTCTCCCATCTCTCAGTCTTTATAAAATACAGTTAAAATTATAGCCAGTGTGCAAATGCAATCCCGAGCTTACACAATTGGTATCAGTAGGAGTCTTGCCATGGAATTCAGTGGGAGCAGGGTCGGGACCTGATATAATTGAGAGAAGTTGTTAATATACATCTCTTACTGCCTGTCCGCAGTTCTTCTCTAGCTAATAAAGTCACTCACTGACATAACAATACAGAGTGCAGGAGCAGGTGACACAGTCAACTGTGTGGTTATGAGGTCTTTTATAGCACACCTTTCCCTTCAGTACATAGTGGAGGGTATATAAATATATTCCATATGTTTTATACTACTATATTGAGTAACTTCTTAAATGTATGCCTTGGCAGCTCAGCATATCTCAAGCAAAACATACTGTGTGACATCCATAACAGATTAGCAGCTTCTGTGCATTTATGAAAATACTAGAATAATCTAGCACCAGTAACTTCCAGTTATACCTAATGACCTTTGGAAAGGTCTAATGGACCCAATTAGATTAGTAAGAATACATGGGTTATTTTTTAAAATTTTTTTCTTTGTCCTCAAAGATTTATATTAGTGCCATTCCAAATATATATCATTAGGAGAAAAATTATATGTTTCGGAGTCTGAAGACACCTGTTTTGTCAGGGAGGACTGTGAATGTTAAATGAATAAAATGTCAGCAGGAGAAGCAGCTTGTAATCACACGCTCTTTCCCTGTCCCTCACCAGGTACTACGTTATTTATGTTGATACACATACAAGATGGTTAGTGATGCTGTAGACCATGTTCTCTGTATGGTCAGGAAAGTTTATGAACAAAGGAGCTAGATCATACAAGGTGATACATTTATGAATAAAAGAATATTGTATATCATGAAAGAGAATATTGTGTTCTCGAAATATCTGACCTTAAGAAAGATTCAATGATCAAAAATTTCAAAAGTTTCTAAAGATAAGGAATGTTTACAGTCCTCAATGGAATAATTTTTGAGTTCTAAGCAAGAGTAAAGAAGTTTTGTGTCTTTGTATATGATGGTGCGGCGAGAAGGATAGAATAGCTGACAAGGATGGAATAACTGAATTTGTGTTAGGATCATGAAGAAGAGGAAAATACCAGTCAATATATTTTGAAATTATTTGAGGTCTGAAGAAAAATGTTAAGAGTAAAATGTTAATTTAAAGAGATCAAGCTGTTTATTTTATAAGAAAGTAGATAGACAGATATTTCTGTTTAAACACTCAAGTACAGTAAGAAAGGAAATACTGATGTGAAATATTTTTATTATCCTGCAAAGAAACAGAGAGATAAAACACACACCAAACTCTACTCATATTAATAAAAATTGGGAGGAATTGATTGTTTGTTTGCCCTTTTTTTTTTTTTTTTTTTTTTTATTTTTTTTAAGAACTGGCTTACCAGTAAAACTAAGCTTCAGGAGTATTGATGAGTTTTCTGTCTTCTGAGATTTCTAGTTCAGTGTCAGATTAATTTCTAAAAAAATGTTTCACTAAACACAGATTATTGCAATCAATATACAGTAATTACTAGTCTTGCAAAATTTAGGATGTAGATGATTCTTGGTCTGATAATGGAGCTCTCTGATCTGGAATACTATGAAATTTTGAAGAGCTGGTTAAAAAAAAAAAAAAGATCATTACTTTAAGAATAAATTGACATTGTTCTTTTTGAAATGAGCAATTTCCATAAAAATAATTTTCATTTTTAGTCTTATTTTTTTAAATGAATTCATTATTTTCATTTCAGAGTGAAGAAGGTCTCTTTCTCTATCAGAAAACTCACTGTGAGCACAGAACGGGGACAATTATTTAAGCTATCTCTGGATGTCTAATTCAAATTCAAGATGAGTTATCCATTCCTAAAATGGTTACACCCAGATTAAAAAGGAAGGGTCTTTCAGAGAGTCAGGTTATGCCATTTTAGATGTATGCAGCTTTATTTAATTTTTTAAAAACAATTAAAAAACCTCCAAAAAACAAAAAACAAAACCAAAAAAACCACTCAACCCAATAAAGCCATCCTCAAAATGTTAAAACATAAATATAATTCAGGTTTTATTGTTTATCTTAGGGGGAAAAGTATTATAACTCTATTTTGTAAATTTTTTTTTTCCTTAATTTTTAAAGCTCTATTGACAGACACATCCTTTTAGAACCCACACCATGTCTGGCTGCAGTTGTCACTTTACATTGAATTGTAAGCTGACAAGGAAGTCCTAGCCAAATGCTACACTTTAACAAGACTACACATGAGACAATGAAACCTGAAATGACACGGTATTCTTTTTTGTCTTTTTTTTTTTTTTTTTTTTCTTTCTTGACATACAGTATTGTCCTGAAGAAAAAAAGAAAAATAAGAAATTAAAAGTATGGGTCTGCAATTGCTCTCCATTGATGCTGACAGCACCCAAGCACACAACT
This sequence comes from Rhynochetos jubatus, assembly GCA_027574665.1. Classification (NCBI taxonomy): domain Eukaryota; kingdom Metazoa; phylum Chordata; class Aves; order Eurypygiformes; family Rhynochetidae; genus Rhynochetos; species Rhynochetos jubatus. The sequence goes on along the minus strand of CM050690.1, from coordinate 77,549,117 downwards.
TAAGCTATACACCCAACTTCTAAATGCTGAAACTGAGCATTGGTAAAGTTAGGTCAAAAAACATAGAGAATAAATAGAGTGGTGATAATTTTTTATTGAAAAGGCTTTCATGTTTTTTGTTTTATTCTCCAAGGGAAAATGGACCTAAAACTAAACAAAAAGATAAACCAGTTTAACTGAAAACAGTGGTGTTTTTTGTTGCTTTCCTTCCTGCGTTTGGCTATAACTTAGTCTCAACATTATGAATTTAGTTTCTGAAACTAGTCATGGTAAGGTGCCTACACACTTTCCTAGATGTTTGCATATTTGCAACTATTTGGAGGCATGGTGTAATTCTCTTCATGCAACAAAACACAAAGATGTAGAAACAGTGTAAATACAGAGCTGGTAGATTTTGACATCACAAAAGTGTTAGTCATGCCAGCAGAAGTGTGTTTTAGCTTCTGGTAACCCATGTCAATTCAAGCAAACAACCCAGAATAACTGGGTTTACCAGCAAAAAAGGTAGCTCCAGACTGCCAAAGAAACCAGAAAATCTTCATCTCTATGGTTACTTTGAATCCTAGAAGCCCAGTATAGGTCACCACAAAATTCATCAACTCATGCCACCAAACAGGTCTCAAGATTCAACCTCACACATCCCACCGCCACCTTACCTGCTACTCTTGCCTACTGTCTAATCACTTCTAAATCCTCAATAGCTTAACTATTAAAGTCTACAGCACCACTATGTAACAATTTTTTATTTATTGTTTTTCAAGAGGAAATAAGAACAGAAAAAAAAAGTGAAAATCCATGAGGGTGTCTTCAAATCAGTCTTTCAAAATGCACTGTCTCCCTAATGTTTAATGAGGAACAGCTCATTTCAGGACAAATATATAAAGTGCTGTTTTCAGTGCCGTCTTAGCAAGAGATGATATATGCAAATGAAGGTCTGTGAGGATGCATGACTCCCACGTTTGTGTGTGCTCTCTTTTTGTCTGCAATACTTCATTTGTGAAGCATGTTTTCCCCAGGAGGGCATACAGCAAGCTTCAATTCAGATTTTTTCCTAAATTGAATTAAATGCAATGGCCATATAGCCCCCAAGGGGGAAGGAATGGGAGCAAGAACACTTCAGATCCTGACTGGATGATGACTTATTCTGAAAGTAAGGAACTTTCGACCAAATTTGAACTGTGTATAACACGGCATGGGGTGATGGAGTGAAATAATCTCAGTATTTAAGGAACTATCTTGTTACTGTCCTTTTCTGAAAAATAGGGTTTCTGAAGCTGTTAGGAGAAGTTTGAGGTGCAGAAATGTTTACTAGAAATATGAATTTACATTTCTTGGATACTTAACATTTTAATTTAAAATTTTACTCGTATCATTGGGGTGGTTGGGATGACTGTAACTACTTGGTTGTTACAACTTTTAAGAAAGGTTGCTGTGTTGAGGTTTCTTAATGTTAGGGCATACAGACACGAACAATTTACCTCAAAACAATGTCATAGTCTTTAACACCATATTCCTCAGATCTGAAAATCACTAAACTAATGGAAATTTTATTTTTTCATAGAAGCATAGAATCATAGAATGGTTAGGGTGAACAGGGACCTTAAAGATCATCTAGTTCCAATCCCCTCACCATGGACAGGGACACCTTCCACTAGACCAGGTTGCTCAAAGCACCATCCAGCCTGGCCAGCCAGGGATGGGGTATCCACAACTTCTTTGGGCAACCTGTTCCAATGCCTCACCACCCCCTCTGTGAAGAACTTCTTCCTGATATCTAATCTAAATCTCCCTGCTTTCAGTTTAAACCCATTACCCCTTTTCCTCTCACTATAGGCCCTTGTAAAAAGTCCCACCCAGCTTCTTTATAGGCTCCCTTCAGGTACTGGAAGGCTGCAATGAGGTCTCTCTGGAACCTTCTCTTCTCTAGGCTGAACAAGCCCAATTCTCTCAGCCTTTCTTCATAGGAGAGGTGTTCCAGCCCTTTGACCATCTTCGTGGCCCTCCTCTGGATTCGTTCGAACTGGTCGATATCCTTCTTCTGCTGAGGGCTCCACAGCTGGACACAGTACTCCAGGTGGGGTCTTACAAGAGCGGAGTAGAGGGGGAGAATCACCTACCTTGACCTGCTGGCCGCACTTCTGACACAGCCCAGGATACTTTTGGTTTTCTGGGCTGTCCGTGCACACTGCTGGCTCATGTTAAGCTTCTCATCCCCAGTACCTCCAGGTCCTTCTCCTCAGGGCTGCTCTCGATCCATTCACCACCCAGCTTGTACTTGCAGTTGGGATTGCCCCACCCAGATACAGGGCCTTGCACTTGGCCTTGTTGAACTTCATGCAGTTGGCAAGGTCCCTCTGGATGACATCCCTTCCTTCCAGTGTGTCGGCCGCATCACACAGCTTGCTGTCATCAGCAGACTTGCTGAGGGTGCAGTCGATGTCATCTTCCACGTCACTGACGAAGATGTTAAACAGGACCAGTCCCAACACCAAGCCCTGTGGAATGCCACTTGTCACTGGTCTCCACTCAGACATTGACCCATTGACCACCACTCTTTGAGTGCAACCAGCCAGCCAGTTCTTTATCCATCGAGTGTTCCATCTGTCAAATCCATGCCTCTCCAGTTTAGAGACAAGGATGTCATGTGGGACAGCATCTAAGGCTTTGCACAAGTCCAGATAGATGACATCAGTTGCCCGCCCTCTATCCACCGAGGTCATGACCCCAAAATAGAAAGCCACCAAATTTGTCAGGCATGATCTGCCCTTGGTGAAGCCATCTTGGCTGTCACCAATCACCTCCTCATTCTCCATGTGCCTTAGCATGATTGCCAGGAGGATTTGATCCATGATCTTGCCAGGCACAGAGACTGTGAGACTGACTGGCCCAGGTCCTCCTTTTTTCTTTTTTTAAAGATGGGACTTATGTTTCCCCTTTTCCAGTCAATGGGAACTTTAGCAGTCTGCCATGATTTTTTTGAATATGATGGATAAAGTTTTCACAGCCTCATCTGCCAGTTCTTTCAGGACCAGTGGATGTATTCCATCAGGTCCCATGGACTTGTGCACCTTCAGATTCCTCAGGTGTTCCCGAACCTGATCCTCACTGACCATGGGTGGCTCTCCATTCTTCCTGTTCTTGCCCTTGTCTTCCATGACTCTGGGTGTATGCCTTGTGCCCTTGACAGTGAAGACTGAGGCAAAAAACACTTTGAGTACTTCGGCTTTGTCCATGTCCTGGGAAACCAGCTCTCCTGTTTCATTCTGCAGAGGGCCCACATTATCCCTGATCTTCTTTTTATCCCCAATGTACCTACAGAAACCCTTCTTGTTGGCCTTGATGTCCCTGGCCAGGTTATTATTTTCTTGGAATAATGATTAAAGGTCTTTTAATTTATTATCCTCTGTGGTATATTACACAGAGATACAAAAGACTTTCCCAAATACTTTACATGATGAATAAACAAGTCAATCAAAATATGGGAAACCAGAATTTTGAAAGTAACAGTTCCTCAAGATAAAAAAGCATTGTACGTTATTAAGGGATCCAAGAAATATTTTTCAGCCAAATCACTCAGGATTAAATTCATATTTATTATTACAAATTATGCTACTTAAAAAATTGTAAAATGCATCTTGTAATCAAATGTCCTTGTTTTCATTTTAAAATTAATTAATACCATTGATCCAAATTACAGTTTTATTGAAGAGACATAATTATCTAATAGCAAATGTGAGGAAAGGAGAAAGGTACAGTTCTTGTGCAATTTTAACTTTATCCTAAAGATTTTGTCACCTGGAATGTGTGGATCATGTTTTGTTTCTCAGTGTGATTTAATAAAGCCTTGTTCTGATGAAACTTTTACCAATCCTAATGCTCTGTTGTGATAATAATAATCAAATTCCAATTATAAATAAATGTAATTAAGAAATTGTTGGTAAACAATGTAATAAATTACATAAAGTCAAAATACCACTAAAATATTTGTAGAAGTATCTGTAGAAGTGTCTTTAGAAATCTCTTCTGTACATCTCACTGTGATCACACTTGTAATAATCTCTGCTTTATCAATATTTAGAAGCTTGAGTCACAGCCTAATACTCAAAATTATATAGACAAAATTCTGCAAAATTTAGAACAAAAAGAACTTAAAGAAGAGAAACCAAGAATGTCAAAACCTCATAAACAAACAATTTTTTTTTTTTTTTTTTTAATATAAATACTTTTTTTTTCCCCAACCAGTGCAACTTTTGGGAATATAACAGTTTTGAAAAATATATCTGACTACAGATCTCTTACTATGGATTTACGGGTTTAAATCTACATAAGGTTCCAGAATTAAAACTATACAGATGAAAAATGGCTGACATAATATGGCATCTTCCTGGAAAGAACATGAATACAAAAACTATTTGAAATCTTCAGTGATCCATAAAGACATCCTTTTAGGACACTTGTTAGACTTTATATGATCAAAAACAGGTCCATAAGATATAGATATAATAAAAATTCTCATTATTTAATACTCAACAATGGTACAATGAATTAAGTTATCTTGTCAGCATATATTTAAAATATACAAACTAAACAATAGATATGATTAAAATATAAAGATATATGTGTCCTGTTTTCAAGAAACATGTGATTAGCAGAAAAAAAGCTGTGTGATATATTGTTGAGAACATTAAACTAATTTGAACAAATTTTATGAATATATGGATCGTATATTCTCTTCCATAAATGCTTTTTAGATAACAACATCCTTCATCAATGACAAAATGATTGCAGCTGATCTACAGCATATTTTTCTTTATGTGCTTTATAACCATAAAACAATAAAAAAATTAAGCCCCCAAAAAAGCAAGAATAAAAGAGGGAAAGAATGAGATGGGAAGCACAGCAGCAAACCAGTTTTCACCAAACAGTACTTTTTAAAAAAAAATTATTTTTAAGCCAAAAGTAATTTTACTCAGTGTGTAAGAAATGAGGAAGTGTTTTATGTGGCTGTCTTACAGGGTCTTGTCTTAAAAGCAAAATTGTGTCAGTACTTGAAATAAAGCAAAGCCCCAATTGGCATTTGGTGAACAGAAATGTCAAGGACTGAGGCAGCCCTAGAACATCCTGTGAGAGAGAAATCTAATTTGTCTTTATATGAGGATGAGATTTTTCATCTGATATTACATAATCTCCTATAGTATCAACACCTTAGTTGTCAGTATGCTTGTTATTAATATGTGGATGCATCATGTTAACATAACAACAGTAAAAGTGGAGCATTAAAGAACATGGCATTAGTAGGTACCACACTAGGCATACTTCGTCCTCCTTACAGCATGTTTTTGTCCAGTAGGTGCAGGTAGAGCAGTTGTGGGAATAATATATCAAAGGAAATGGAACTGGTTTCTGACATAAGTATGCTTTCTAGCTACATCATTTTAAGTTAATTTGCCATGAAATGGGGCAGGAGAAAACAAAAGCTGGAAAGAAAGCAAAATTCTTAAGCTGCTCCACTTAAGTTTACCAATACATGGTGCAGTGTATTGGCATTCTCGCATGGAAAATAGAATCAGAAACAAGGAACAAAAAGAAAAGAAAGGTCAAACTTTGCAACACCACCTCACTCTAGCACCCTAATACTAAAGAAAGGCTCCTGTATTTGTGATGCCATTTTCCTAATCTTTAGCCAGGGAAAAAAAAAAAAAAAAAAGTGAGTAGAATTTAACCTACATATTTCCAAATACATGAGGTAACTCATGTCTCACACTTTGACTGTAACCCCCTTGAAAAAGGCACAGTAGTATTTTGTTGAAGTGGCTGCATATTGTGCAATGAAGAAGAAAACCAGGACTGAAATCAATGGAGAAAAGCAATGGAAAGAGAGATGCATAACTGTGTTTGCAATACATTATTTCCCACTATCTTTCCTCTGTCAAATACAGCCACACCAGGGCGGCTCCAATTTGGCCCTCTCTGTTTGAAAAGTGCTTTGAAGCTGAAACATACTTTGTAAGTGCTAAATATTATTATTAAAATTAATTGATAGAGTGACTGTTCTGTGCAGCTGCCTGCTAGCTTAGATTGAGTTATACTGCAGGATATTGTTTGTGTTGTACTGAAGAGGGCTGTAGTAATACTGTATGACTACCTCTCCCCTGAGAACTCTCCCGAAAGTGAGATGTGCATCTGATGAGAGTATCCCAATGAGTAACAATTTAAATACATAAATAAAATGAATAAGAATGAGGAACATGTGTGGGAGATAATCTGAGGACATTTAGTTTGGATAAAAATTGTCTTTGGTCTTCATTTTGGAGGTAAGGAGTTGTCCAAAGTTGACTCCAACACGGAAAAAAAGAAGCCTTAACAGAACTTACATGCCTGTTCTAAGATCAATTTCAGACTCGGATAATTCTCATCTATGTTCCAGGGTGTCTTTTGATTTGCTTTGACTACTGGCTGAAATTGCAGCCAAATCACTTTTTCAAGGCATCTAACAGGGGTATCTAATTCACGAACTCCATTGACCCAGATTTCCATTGCAGTCAGGGAAGAGGGAGGGTGGTGGGAGAGAGGGGAAAGTTCTGATAATTCTGGATGATTCTTAAATGGGCTATGTCTTCTATTGACTGCAAAAGGATCTGCAGAAGCTGAACATAGGTGCCCCAGCTAAAGGATGTCCCTGAATTGGCAAAGTTTTTGTCTCCTCAGAAACAAATCTGGTCTAAAAGGGCCCTAGTTGGGGTGAACTGTCCCTGCTACTCACTTCCCCAGTACTCACCTTTTCCTTTTTTATTTTGACTCTTTCTTTGAGCGTGAATTCCTTGAGTCCTTTATTTGTTGTTCCTGTTTTCAAGTGCTAAGTCTCCCGTGCAAACAGCTCGGCTAGAATGCAGCTGTCTCATTTTGCATAGCAGACTCAAACCCCAGCTCTCACCAGTCGATGTTATGCTAACTTATCATTGAAACATTGAGACCTAAACCCCTGGAATTTTCCATCTGCTTTTCATCTGCTGCGCTGACGCTAGAAGGGCAACTGCTGCGAGAAACCCTGCAGGGCAGGTTTTACCAGTGGGTGTAATTGAGAAACAGTAGCTCACACTCTCAGATACAGGGCAAGGGGATGGTTAATAAAAAAATAAAAATAAAAAAAAGATCAAAAAGATATAAACACACATCACAGCGTGATCTAAGTCAGTGTTGTTGTTAGGTTACAGTTTCATGTTGTTTGGGGTTTTTTTTTAATAACATTCTCAAGACCATGTGTGTTAGTGTGTCTCGTTGGAGAATGTAAGAAATCTGAGATTCATGCAACACCACCAGCATTTAAATGGAGAGAAAGGTCTTATCGAGATTCTGAACAGGGAGGAGGGAAAACTGAGATTCACTTCCCAACCAACAGTGTCACCTGGTTCTTGAGCAAATCAAGTGAAAAAAATAGCTGATGATTTTAAGTGCTTGACACAACATGCTTTTAGAGTCCCAGGTATAGAAATCTAAGCCTGTAGTCTGCTGAGCACTGCTAAGGACCCTGAGGCCTTGTTTCAACCTTGCAAAATGAGTGTAGCAATAGCAGGTAAGCTACCTGAGGTAAAAAGTGAAGCATTATATACTAACTACTATATTAAGGGTCAATCAGAACTAAGTCCTCGAGCTCAGTGGCACCTTTACTCTCTGTAAACTGGGTAGAAAAAGGGTCTGCAGTGACCACTGACCAGGAGAATGCATTTCCTTGTAATAGATATTAACAGATGCAGTGATCAAAATGTGTCTTAAATGATGTTTAATTTCCCTTCTTGGTGTATTTTGTTCTGTTTCTGCTTTTTATAAAAAAGAAAAATAAATAAGAAAATGGAACCAAAGGAAATTCATATAAAAGCACATATACACACACAGAGAAAAGTTTGTTATATAAAGTGACCAAGGCAAATCAAGGAAAATAATTATTGCAGCTGAAGGAGCAGAAACCCCATTATGGCTAGGTACTAGTTCACATTGTACAGTCCTGGAGGTTGAGAGCTAAATGTATTTTTCAGCATCTTTATCACAATTTATTAAATTAAGTTTTAAAATTAATCACATTTCTTCTTCACTCTATTTTTTCCCCTCCCCCTTGATCTCTGCTTCGGGCTTGTTTCCTTGGTTATATTCAGTAGCCAGAGTTTATCACTGTCTTAGTTTAGTTTTCTTCTTCTGATTTTCAGGCCTGGTGCTGGAGTATCTAACTCTCCCTACTTTTATGCTGGAGATACTCTTCAAACAGATAGTAAGCCTTAGTATGGGGTGTGAGGAGGGGACAGAGAGAGAAACATCTAGGGTATCTTTTGGTGTCTTCTGGTGAAAACTTGAGGTTCCTCATCCCAGAACTGAATTGAAGTTTCAAGACACAACAAGGTCTCCTGGTAAACTGATGGTACAGTTGAAACAGGTCAGGCATCTGTAAGTCAAATATTTTCTCAGTGTGGAAATCTAAAGGGAAAAAAGATAAATACAGTTCTTCAAGCCTGTATGCATGTTGCTGGCACTCATACTTTTCCAGAAGTAGTTTCCAACATTGGAGCAACTGAATATGTAACATTCATACCAGTTTTGGTGGCAGTCTGAAGTAAATCTGGTAAGGCCTTTTCTCAGATGTTATCCTTTGACCATGCAGCTGTGTAATCCCCAAATTCTTTAGATGCAGTTAATGAGTCTGTAGAGAAATTATGCTGCAGGTACCTTTCAAATAGAGAAAAACTGTTCAAAATCATGAAGCATATGGCACACATTTCTAGGATAATTTTTACTTGAGATTCATCTTTCTTCTTTTGAACTTAATGTAAGCTAAAAAACTATTTTAATTCCCATGAGATCTGAGTCTCATATCTTCTGAATCTTAAGTCACTTGAGTCATTCTCTTTTTAGTTCCTCCCCATTGATACTGGATCTAGATTTGTAAAAATAGGTTCACTTTCACAGTCAGTCTCTAATTCTCATGGAAATAGGAAAAACAGTAACCACTTTTTAGGTCAAGAAAAGAATGGACAGAAGCGAGGTGACCAACATCCCAAAGAATGGCAGTTGCAAAGTGGAACATGGAAACCGTAACACCTGTTATGGAGACACTTGTGGATACAAAGGATCACTGCACTGGAAGAGATGTCCATACCCTTACCTTTTTTTGTCAATTGTACGATATGTGATACTGCAGAATGACACACAGGTTGAAGAAATCATAATGAAAAAGTAGTATCAGCTTTGGGTTTCTGAGAAGGAATTGCAAGCAAGGAAATGCAAAAAAGGTAAAGCCAGAAATACTTAACATTGCCTTCCTCTGTTTATAAAGTATGAGAAATGGATTCAGAATATAGTTACTGACGTGGATTTTAACAGTGTCTATTCACATATGCAAAACATGAGTAGCTCCAAGTATAACCAAGTTGAAGAGTAATTTAATTAATAACACTCAAACTATAAGCTTTCATTTATAATAAGACTCTCTGGGGCTTATTTCTTTACATCACTGGTGGAATACAAAGAAGATATAACACCGGTGTAAATTACCTTTACATGTAAGGTATAGAAAGTGATATGTATGAAAGTTTCATGCAAATGTAAATAAATACATCTGTGTGTACATGTGCAGGGAGAATATGGTGCATGTATGGGGTGTGCACATTAAGTGTAGCTGTTTGAAGAACATATTTTTTAAGATCTTTATTTTTATTTAATTTTTTTCTTTTTATCAAAAGAAGCATGGCAAAATTATCTTTTGCAGTTATTAGTAAAGATATATTTATACAGATGCCTTTCTAAATTATGAATTCAATCATCACCCGGCAGACAAATGTTGAGTAATAAAGGCACATGTTGATTTAATATCTGAGAATGAGACTTTTGAGTCAAAGGACTGAATCACATTAGAAGTGCTGGGTTAGAAATGGTTAGGCTTTGAAACTTAATACTACAGCAAATAAATCTGACAATACATTTTAAAATAGAGAAGAGGAAAAAAAGATAAATGGCAGTCATGAAAGTATCATCAGAGTATTTTTCGACCAAACTGCTGCGTATTTCAAAGGAATATTATCACGATAGTTTTCTGTTTGAGGGTCAAACGAATAACTTTGACTGAATCAGTGTAATAAAGTATGTTTTATGCCATGTGACCCTATACGCTTTAGTTAGAAACCAGCAAACACTACCAATTTGATAAGCTCTGAATTTGCTCAAAGAGTAGCAAGAATATGAATTATCAGAGGAAATTTAAATAAAATAAATATTTTTTTTATTTTCCCCAATGTGAAGTGTATCAAATCCCTCTAGAGGTGTGACTGAAATTGTATCTACTTCCTACATTTTGGGCCAAATTTCAGAACAAGTTAACACAATTACATTTAAAATTTTCTTTATACAAATTTTTTAATATGGGCATACCCATAAGGATAACGTTTAGACTGTGCAATTGATAGTAGCACATGCAAATCCACTCACTGTCAACCTATTCACTATGGCTATCCTGTACAAATCCTTATGTAAAGGAATGTGGCATATGTAAAGTCTGCATCATTCCCTAAGGATGCTATTTCTTCTTCTCATCACCTTTAATTGATATGAAAGCTAAATCCCAAACAGCAATCCATACTGTCTATTTTCTTAACTGCCTAACCTACAGTTTTGTTAATTCATAGGTGCTTCACTAATCAACCTTCAAGTTCCTTAGGTGCTCAGATCCAGATGCTTAAACATTTTCAGAAATGCAAATCCTAAAACAATGGGTGGTATTCTTCCACCTGAAACTTCACTGTAATGAAACATAAAGTCTATAGGCACCAGCAACTAACGAATTCATCCATTAGGGTGAAATTTCAGCATTGCCCTAAAGGTGTTTTGCCTCGTCTTCTGAATCATGGTAGTTTTACTGAAGAATCTGGAGATCCAGATACTGCTCAGCAGGAAAGCAGTTGAATTAGCATCACCCATGTAATGGCAGAGAATGATAACTGGAGATTGTGACAGTTTCAAAGAAACAGCCCTGATGAGAAAGGTTAATGCTTAATATGAGTTTAATGAATCATGCTGTGAAGGAAAAACATCTCTTACATTGTCAGTATGGTCAGGAAAGAGCTACAATGAGTAGAAGAAAAGCCTGTGGTGGTTTCAACGACATTTTCTTCTCACCACTTATGGAGCTTTATGTACTCTGGATCAATGAGACAATAAGGACTTCCAAGAGGCAGGATGTAAGCCACTCACATAAACTAGCTAGGTTAGTCTCTGTGAAAGAGCATGAGCCAAACAGTGCCACTTTTCTATCTGTTTTCTCTTTTTTTCCCCCTTCAGAGAAGAGATATGGTCATTAAGATCCAATCCACAGTAAAAATGGATTGGAAAACTACCTACATGAGATTTTTCTGGTCTTCCTAAGTAACACATGGTCTACAAGTGTTAACACTGGATCTGCCCAGAGACTGGGAAGCTATCCTTAGCTGCTAATGGATGGATTTCAATTATGAAATCCTGTGAAGTAGTTGGGGCTTTTGACAGATGTTCTGGAAATATGAAGAGCTTTTTCTGCAATGGCAGCAATTTTGAAGATTCAAGGGTTGCAGTGATTCTAGGCCCCATTTCCAGGGGATTAAACCTCTAAATGTGTTGATGAACCTCTTATAATCTCCAGGATTTACTATGTTGTAACACTTTATGATGTGTCGTGTTAAAAAGCCCACCTAGGCCTGTGCTGTCACAGTAATATTTTTAGGAAGCTTCTCACTTAAAAGTCACATTTATCAATGGGTTTTGCTATCTGAATAGTCATTTGTGAATGAAAGGTGACCACATTTTGTTTTAAGAGAGGGAAGATTTATTTGTTAATTTTTCAGACCAATTTTCCTTCCTTTTGACATTTCCATTCATAATGAAAGGCACTGACCAATAGCTTCCTTTAAAATACAAATGGAGGGTAATAGTTGGTGAGGACTAAAAAAGAAAGAAGAAAGATCTGTTCCCAACTAAACTGGATATTGTGAAGTTTATTGTCTGTTCAGTGTGGAGAAATATCTGGTCATCTTGGTTTCATTCAGAGCTTTGATTACCTGGATTCAACATAATAAGTAAAAACCATGCATTTTCTTTTCAAGGAACATAAGAAATTGTTCTAGAAAGGCCTTATTAGTTCTGCTTTTTGATTTCTCAACAGTGTGACATTATGAACAATGATAGGTTTTACAGACTTAGTAAAATGTGTTATTGTCCTTGCTGACAAGCCCTGGCAAGCTGCTCTGTGTGTTTTTACAGAGCAGAATGTCAAAACTTTCTCATACAAAGCTTGAGGACCTGTGCAGAACAAGCTACAGCAGGCAGAGATTAACAAATTCCCAACATAGCTGTTCACAGATTTGCAACTTGTATATTCACTTGTGGGGCGTCACGCTTGTATATTGAGCATCCATAAATCACAAAGCTCTCCAGCCTTGTTATGGAAATATGACAATTCTGCTCGGCACCTGCTCCACCCTCTATTCCTGCCACTTGCCAGAATGACAGCGGGCTATAAACGTCTCCACATACTAGGGCCCCAGCTCTGATTTGATGGAATTAAATGACCTTGGCCAAAATGATATTTTTGATGTGGAGAGCTTATCCCATTTGTCATGCAAAAGAAGCAGGACTCTAAACCTGAGTGACAGAAGTAAAATCTTCTTGAAGAAAAAAAAAAAAAACACTGACTTTATTTTAATATTTCTTTTCCAATACTCTGAAGTTTCACCAGGTAATTGCCCGACACAAATATTTATGAATGTCAGACCATGGAATGCTATAGCATTTGCTCAGAGAATAACATCGCTTAATGAATTCTACCATGCACATGGGACTCAGGTCTTTAATGAATAGGTCACTGTGATTTCTAGAGATGGCTGTCACTTTGAGATATGAGCATCATTTCTTTTTAGTGAAGAGGGACTTGGATATGTGCATATTTAGGGGTTCTATTTCTCACAACTTTAGACCTCTCAAGAATGATACAGAGCTGGGGCTAAGATTTAGGAGATTTCAGGTGTCATATCACTGAGATTCCCAAAGATCAGAAGAATACAAAGACACACACACAAAGGAAAAAAAAAAAAAAAAAAAAGAAAGGGCCAAACTAATACATCTCCCACTACAAATTAGTTACTTTAGTGTTACTGCTTGAGTTCTGAAGCACCAGATATGCAGTGGTTTGTTTGGTTTTTTTTTTGTTTTTTTTAGCATTTTTCCTTCATGGTTTACTTCTTGTTTATTCATTTCACAGGTTTCAGCCTTTGCCAAAATTTCAACTAAAGATACAGCAGTATTACCGTGTCATAAAATTATTTAAATGTAGCTACATCTTTTATCTTCAAGTTGTTCTTTCAAATCCTGTATGGGATGAGGAAAATCCTTACTATGTATGGTAGATTCAAGAATGTGATCTTGATTTTCCCACAGCGATATCATACATGAATAGGTACCTGCAAATATCCAAGGAAATATAACCTTAAAAATAATCAACAGTATATCAGAAACAATTTTACATGCCTTGGTAAAAATCACAGAATCACTAAGCTTGGAAACCACCTATAAGATCGTCTAGTCCAACCATCAACCCAACACTATCGTACCCGTAAAGTAGTACTGTACTAGAACATGTCCTCAAGTTCTACATCTACATTCTCTGAACACCTCCAGGGATGGTGACTCCATCATTTTCCTGGTCAGCCTGTTCCAGTGCCTGACCACTCTTTCAGTGAAGAAGGAACTGAGTTTCTGATACTGCTGAATATGGCTTTAGTTATCTTAACTCAGAACTGGGAGGCAGTGTAGAGGCAGACCATCACTGTTCATGACTTCTGGAAAGGAAACACAAAAGACAGGATAAAGGACTAAATTAAATTAGTTCTCAAATCACATTTAATAGACTTGTTGAACCAGTGAAAGTCAGCAGTAGCTGGTGCTTTCATGGGACACAGGTGCAGACATATTTACTGCAAAATGGGAAACAGTTCTTTTGCATACAATAAAGATGAAAATGGCATTAGAGTCCATAAAATAGACAGTTTTAATAGAAAATTGCTTAACATTACAAAGTTTTGGGCATCACAGGATGTAGAAATTAAGCAATATCAAGGATTTTAAAGTCAGTCTGGTAGAAAAATTGGCTTTTCTTTTTCACTATTTTTAATTAAGGTCTCTTTCTTCCTGCATGATTAAATATATTGTAATAAAACTGCAATACAACCAAAACACAAATCCATTGTCCAAACCTCAAATGGTTCAAGGTTGCCTGAACCTATTGCAGAATGTGTTTGAAATTATCTGATTTCAAATTCATGGACTTTATTCCAGAAAGGTCATCTCAATTCCTCAATTCCTTTGCAAAGGTGCTTGCAAAGACTCCTACTGTCTTCTATTCATTTTGAGACTTTCATCTTTGCACTTTTCACATTTGCACCTATTTTAAGGTGATTGAACCCAGAGAGAAATTCCTATTGCCTGACCCTGCCCTAAGATATTCAAATTGTAAATGTTTCTCTATGACAACTTTCCCTTCTAACAAAAAAATTCTTTAAGCACAAGACAAGTGAAACCTGTCTCTGGACCATCCACAGGTCTTTCACATTCATTTTCTCTTTTCCCACCTAGATGTTGAACTCCTAAAGGATGTTAATGGGAAGTTGTCACCATGGGGCCTGTAGTTATTTGAAATATTTCTGAAGTTTACAGTTAACAGTTTACAGTTAACCAATTCTAATTTTTTTTTTTTTTTTTTTTTTTTTTTTTAATGTAACAAGTTTGCAGATTTTGAAACGATTTAAGGATTTACATTAAACATGCTCCTTACTGTGAGGTTGCTTTACCATTTTTTCAGTGTTAATATATGGGACCGTAGAATTTTAGGTACTGCAATTTAAGTATCTCAAATGAGTTTTTGTTCAGATAAACCCTAAATATCAGCTATCTGTGTGAAAGGAAATACTAGAAGAATTAATCAAACAATAGATGAAGCTATGCAAAGAAATAAGATTTTGAAACAGTGTCAGGACAAAATATTTAGACTTTTGTAACAGTGTTATTAATTTCAGCAATTAGTGGAAAATGTGTGATTGCAATAAACCAGACAACATAAACTTATGTTTGGTTTACAGTCAGCAAACACCTCTGAAAAAAAAAGATTTTAACCAAAAAGTGTCTCCTTGTGCTGGTTTTAGTCAGAAAAGGGTTAAGTTTCTTCACAGTGGCTGGTATGAAGCTGTTCCTGGATTTACCCTGAGAAAAGTACTGCTAAGGTGTGGTTTTAGGTAGTGCTGTTGTGTGCCTGCACCAAATTCAAGGTCTCTTTCAGCTTCTGATACTGCAGCTACACTCCCACTGCGGGCAGTGTGGTGGGACACACAGTTCAGACAGCCGACCCAAACTGACTAAAGGAGTATTTCATTTCACAGTATGTCATGTTCTGTACATAAGCAGGGAGTGGGCTCAGGGGCCTTCATTCTTTGACTCTCTCCATAACTCTTTCTGCTCCTTTGCTAACTCCTCTGTTAGCTCCTTAACTACTTTGCTGACTCTTTTGTCAATTCCTTTGCTGGCTCATTTATGAGTGATATGGTGGCTCAATTAGCTTTTCCTAGTCATACTGTCATTTGTGGGTCTTGTTCATACTCTGCTGAGCTTGCTCTGTGGCTCCTGTTCTGGCGCTCCAACTCCCAGGATCTCTGGCTCTGACTCTTACTTCTCAGTTTTATGAGTTACCTATAATTTATGAGTTTCCCTGTCTTTTTCCTCTTATTCTTCCCCTTCACTGGGTGAGGGGGAGTGGGGAGGTGCGAGAGCAGCTTCATGGTATTGTACTTGTCGGAGTAAAACCACAACACTTCTTACAGCTAACATAAAAGATAGGGACAACAGCAAAATATTACCTTAGTGAAACAGCAATCTAAATAAATACAGAACTGGAAGATGGAATAGACAACTTTGCCCTTAAATAATTTGTTTGTTGTTATTCATTAGCCAATCCCATGCAAATTTTGGAGTGACCTGTAGCAGACTTTCTAGTAAGAAAAAACTTCTGCCGGTCAATATGACTGGTAGCACTGCTCAGGCATGTTCTCCTCGCTGTCAATGTGCTTTATGGGTTTGACTATGATGAGGCTACATCCTTTCATTTCTGCAGAGGCATGAGTGGATTGTAGCAAATTCCTTGGGTAACTTGGTACACTAAATCATTCCTTTCCCATGAAGACTACTATTCAGCTTCTGCCTTCTCTCAGGAAACAGCTCACATCTTGAAGAAGAGCTTTTTATTCAAATAAACACCAAACAATAAACTGGCTTTCCAAAAAGAATGCTCTCTTAAAGTGGCAGTGACATCCTGTGCCTTAATCCACTCCCCTGACTCAAGCAATAAAGTGACAAATGAAATCAGTGACTGTTGAGAAATAACCATGTTCAGTTCAACTGGATACACATACACTCTTCCCTTGAACAAATCTATCCTTTAAGCAAGTGTTCTTTAAAGTTACAGCCTCACACTGCAAGCTGTAAATCTTAGCAACAGAAGTCCCAACAAAAGAAAAATCTTTTTAAACATATGGCTAGAGACTAAATAATACATAAATCTGGCAGTTGATTAGCTGATATACCAGATTAGTTGCACAGAAGCATCTGAAGATGTGTTTCTGAGCATGACAGGTACACTTGTGCTCACAAAACCCGCTGCAATATTCTGTGATAATGACTCTAAATGCTGTCGGAAGCCAAATTATTATACATGTTTACTGTGGCATACTGCAGTATTTGTTTTTAATAGGTGTTACATTGAGACTTCCGTCCACTGTGTTTGTGTTCACAAAGGCTAATCAGTAGTTTACTTCTTCTTACTTACAGATTCAGCACATTAATTAATGTATCTCTCAGTAATCATGACAGACCTCATCACTGGATCAAAGAGAAGGGCTTGAAATTGGTTTTGTTAACAATGAAGCCATCTCTCTTTTAATCTTATCCAAGGAGAACAGAACTGTAAAATGCTCCCAGGTCAGAACAGTAGTTTTATAAATGCTACTATGATGCAGGTACAACTCTATCACTCATGATCTTTTCTTTACATTTCTATCAATAGATCACAGAATCACAGGGTCACTAAGGTTGGAAAAGACCTATAAGACCATCTAGCCCAATCATCAATCCAACACCACCATACCCACTAGATCATGTTCTGAAGTGCCATGTCTACACGTTCCTTGAACACCTCTGGGATGGTGACTCCACCACTTCCCTGGGCAGCCTGTTCCAATTCCTGACCACTCTTCCAGTGAAGAAGATTTTCCTAGTAGCTAATCTAAACCTTCCCTGATGCAACTTGAGGCCATTATTTTTTGTCCTGTCACCAGTTATCCGGCAGAACAGACCAGCAACCGCCTCCCTACAACCTCCTTTCAGGGAGCTGTAGAGAGCAATCAGGTCTCTGCTCAGTCTCTTCTTTAGGTTAAACAACCCCAGCTCCCTCAGTCGCTCCTCATAAGACTCCCTCTGCAGAGCCTTCCCCAGCTTTGTTACCACACTCCAGCATCCTCTACATCCTTCTTGTAGTGAGTGGCGGCCTCACCAGTGCTGAGTACAGGGGTACAATCACTTCCCTGCTACTGCTGACGACACTGTTCCTGATACAGACCAGGATGCCATTGGCCTTCTTGGCTACCTGGGCACACTGCTGACTCATATTCACCCAACTGTCCACCAACAACCCCATGTTCTTTTCTGCCTGACAGCTTTTCAGCCACTATTCCCCAAGCCTATAGTGTTGCAGGTTTTGGTTTTTTTTTTTTACCTAAATGTAGGACCTGGCACTTGACCTTGTTAAACCTCATACAGCTGACCTCAGCCCATTGATCCAGCCTGTCCAGGTCTCTTCACAGGGCTCTCCTACCCTCGACTGGATAAAAACTTCCATCCAACTTAGTGTTGTCTGCAAACTTACTGAGGGAACACTCAATCCATATCATTGACAAATCATAATATCTGAAAAACACATAATCCAGAGGGAATGGAACTTATTCTCTTACCTTCAAAAATTTGGGGATTAAGCTTGGAGGGGTGTATTTATTTATTTATTTTTAATTTTCTTATTGAAGTTTACATGGTGTGCAGTTTTTGATTTAGTACTGAAAATACAATGGAATAGCACGTCAGACAATATTTAAATGTTTATGTCATTTAGTTCAACATACTGATGATTTCTTACATTTCCATTTCCTGAATTATTGTTTTATGACTTAAAACACTATTTCTTGACTACACACATACAATGTGACAGCAGAAATCACCACTACAGGTTTACGAACTGGGACATCATTGTAAATCAGTATTGAAAATCATGGCAGTTTGCCACGTTAATTTAGATTTCTGAATGCCAGACGGGAGTTGTTTCTCAAAGCAGTTTCCTCCTTGATTTCCTAAAAAACCACAGAAACAACAAAACAAAAAACCAAAACAGAGGAAGTCTGTTATCTCTCATGAGCCATATTGGCACTAGGTTCTGTGGCAGTAGCTGGTGTAGGTGAGATACTCGTTTCAGGCACATGTTGCCAGAGACCTTATGGGGCAGCTGTACCCAGAAGAGATGTGCAAAGAGAATTGGAGAAAGGCTGTTCATTTTATGCCCTCAGGCTGTCATTGTGTTAGCATGTACCTCTACAACTCTGCATGTGGAAGATACCAGGGCCCATGTCTGAGAGTTATGTTCGCTGCATAAAAACTTTTAGCTGAAGTGAAATCAGGGGTTACTCTGCTAGGCAGACCCTATTAGACCTTAATCTTGGATACATTTCATCTGCTGTAGGTTATTATGGACAAGTCAAATGTTTAAAATGGAAACTATAGCAGAACGTTTACTCTCAAAACTTCTTATGCTGAATGAGTCCATACACAAGCTTGAAAGCTTGGGCTGTTTTGCATTGTTTAAGCTACCTGGATTTCCATTTAACCATCTTTAGAGCACTTAGGCTATAAAAAATTACTAGTTTTCATCTAAATTATGCTTTCATGGATCAAGTAATGTAGACAAAATAACATGGTGCAGTTCTAGGATGAAGCATCAATACAGAATATTACCTGTTAAGAAATCCTTGTAAAACATTTCCGCTTCTTCCTTTCAGTCTCTCTGTTTTCAACCCTCTTGCTAGGCAAAATAAGCCAATGCTGAGCACAGTAAAACAAATGGTGTCTGAGTTACTGAAAATTTCTGTTTTTACAGATTTCTCTCAGATAACACCACAGCATGGTCTTCCAATGCACTTTCTTTCTCTTCTTCTTGCAATATGTCAGTCCCATTGATTTGTCTAGTCTTTACAATGTCACTGAGGTTGACAACTTTGTTTCGTTTCTCAAATATGACAGAAGTTTGCTAAATTTCTGCTTCTTATAGGTTTTCTTATTGTGGCTCTTCAGAAAAATCACATTAGTGGTACTAACAGAACAACTTTCAGAAATTGTTCAACTCTGTTACAATTCCTGGAGGATCAAGTACCAAAACTTCTCCCATTTCCATTTTAGAAATCAGTTTGAAACATCTTTTCCCCTGAGACCAATGCCCAAACGAGACAAGAAGCTCTGTTCATGGAACACTGCAAATAATATTTTCTGAAATAGATTGCTGAAATGGTGTTTTAAGGAAGTTTCTCATTCTCTTTTACCTGGAAGAATTGCCTATAGGAGATAAAGATAGTATGAAGGTTTAATTTCTCAAATTTCCTATATCCTTTCCCTCCCCCCCCCTTTTTAACACTGATTTAGGCACATTGTCAGTACTTAATGCAAAGCAAGGAAAACACCTGCCTGCGTGGTGTCCCTGTAAGTGAGGTAGATATTTTTATCTAACCTGGATCCACACAGGGTCAGATCCTTCACTCATTGAGTTTTGGAATTTGCTTTTATAGATGTAGATTTTGCTTCTGTCAATAATATAATATAATATGATAAAATATAATATAATTCAGCTCAACTACATTTCCAAATCTGAACATATCACCATTCAAAAAATCTGCTAAAAGACAAAACTCTGAATGTTTAATGTGTCATTATAATGAACGTTATTAACTACAAATAAAACAGCACTCACTATATCATGATTTTATTCCTCTGCATCACAAGAACTGAAAAATTCACAATTGTTGCTTTGTTCATATTTTTTTTTTTATTTCTTAGAATCTTCCAACTGTGTTTCTCTTTTGCAAATCACAGTTATTTCCCTAATATAAGAGATGTTTAACTAAGAAAGAGTCCGCAGTACTGAACAGAGGCTAACATCTGAATGTCACTCAATAATAAAACAAGATCAACCTTAGGAGCTGCATTTATCTGTTTAGCAGTGTGACTGAGAATTAGACTGTTCCCAAATGAAATGGATGCATGACAGTACTGCCATGCTGACTTGAAAGCTTGGACAATGAAGGTTTAATTGCTTTCACTCTTGTAAAATGTAACTTAACAGAAATGAACGAAATTTGAACAAATAAACAAAAAGTGTGTATGTATTTTCAGGGCCATTGCAATTTTTTTGCAGGTAAGGGTATTGCTTTGCATACTGAAAAGATGGGGAATCTTTAAAAGGCATTCTTACCTTTGTCAATTTTGAGTCTGAGATGAATGAACAGAGGAACAAAAGGAAAGTAATGATTTAGTCACAACTTGTCCAAATAAAGTTCACTTTCCCCATAATATTAGCCAGAAATTCAGGTTGCTACTACTTCTATATACAACTCTGCTGCTTCTGAACCTTCTGTGATTCAGTATATTTATGAGAATTATATTTACACTTTGTAAGTTATCACCAAATTGTTTCCACAAACAAGTCCAAGAGCACTTGTTGTCTGTTACTCTGGTGTTTGCCATAACAATGTAAGAATAGCTGTAATGAGTCGGATGAAACATCCATTTACTGTAGCATATCTCTCTGACAATTGCAACACAGAATGCCCTGGGAACAATATAAGATGGTCCTAGGAATATCCCAGGGGATACCATAAGGTGAACAGAGTCTGTAATCATTAGCACTTGTTAACCAACGTTGTGCACCACTATGTTATGAAGGCTTCCACTGTTACTTCTGCTTTATACCTCTATAATTGAAACAATCATAAACAATAAAATCATTAAACCCTCTTTTTTTAAAATATGTCTTATTAAAACATTCAGTCGTCATCCAAGTCCTCTTGAGCAATAGCTATTGTCCCTATGACTGCATAATATTTGCAACCTAGGTTGTGTGTTATGCAACTATATCTTCATTTTCCTTGTCAGGTCTTCAATTTTTACTGTATAAAATTTCTTCCAAGAATTAAATTCTTTGTGTACATGTTTTACAACTAGGTTAATTCATATGTAGTTTAGTCGGATATGTGGCACTACCAGTGAGTTATTTGGAAAAGGACAGCCTAAAAAATCTTTCTAAAAATTCTATCACATCTCCTCTTATTTATGAGAATATTCTCATAACATTTAGATGGCTCATGTTCGAATAAATTTCCCCCTACTCTAGCAAGAGTTTTATGAAGATTCAGAGATTTTTCCTCTGGCTATTGTATCATACCGCTAGTATGTGCTATGGGGAATTATATTCTAGCAAACGAAAACTCAGCTCTTTTTTCACAAACATCAAAACCACTGATTAGGCTGCTCAAGATGCTTTTTTAAACAAGAAATGACATTCTTGATGTAGGGGATTATATTCTGTTTGGGTATATTGTCAGAAAATCTTGAATGACAACACAGTCCATCACAACATACAAACACAGATCTTGCATGTACACACTTCCAGGTCTACTTTTCATAGAAAGGTGTCAAAAATCCCCATGCAACAGGGCAGAGTACATGGCTGCTCCAGGGCATTCAGCTTGAGGAGAGCAGAAGAAACATCAGTGGGAAATCAGGAAACACCATCTTGTTTCTTGTACAAGAGCTTTTACCAGGGATGTTATCCAATTGCTTCACACAGCTACTAATGATGTACTAGCTATTCCTGTTTATTCTGCTCAAGGAGTTTGGTCTGAAGTCTAGAAGACTGCTATGAAGTGGCTTTGGAATAAATTGGGCTGGTAAGAGAAGCCTTGGGGCTATGAATCGCAAGGGTCGCATAGCACCTTGGTATGGATACAGAACCATAACTGCATTCAATTCTTCAGATATCTTCGTGACTTTTTATAACATGTTCCTCAAACTGGCATCTTGATATTTAATTGTTCTCTCTCCTTATAAACACATGCAAACATCCAATTTTTTTTCTGAACTGCTCCCAGCCAGAGAATGCTTAGACTTTATGCTGCTTTTAAAGTATTTTTCATCCAACTCACTTTGAACTTTAAAGCTTTTTACTGAGATAACAGGATCTACAGTGTGAGATCAAGCTTAGAAATCACAGCTTGAAATGCCCATCCAGCGGAAGTCATGCAGAAAATGAAACATATCTGGCAGAACAAGACTATGGTCGGAGTGACAAGACAAAGTCAAGGAAAAGGGCAATGAGGAGAACCCCAGACAGGAAAAGGCTCCCTGGTGTTACTGGGAGAAAAGAGGATAAAGCTGTGGGGAAAGTCAAGAGTTAAAACTCACCTAGCAAGGCTGAGATTGAAGTGTGTGAACAATCCCAACTCCCCTCTCCTTCCTCCTCCCAGAAAAGGTCATTCTGTGAGAAAACATTTTCCTGTCTCTATGTCTTTGCTTTTATTTTGGCCTTTATCTGGGGGAATTTTGTCTAGGTGCGATTGTGTCTGTTTCAAATTGTTCATTCTCTTAGCTGTCTCTTCAAAAAAAAAAAAAAAAAAGAAGAAAAGTAGCAGTGGGGAGACAGCAAATGTAATGCTTGTTGGGTGGTACAGGATTGACAGCTGTGTGACCACAGAAGTTATAACATGGGCAGAAAAGGTCTTTTCTTCACTGGCATCTCTCAACCTATCTCATATCCCTTAATTAAGTGCTCCCACAGAAGCATCCCAAAATGCTCTGCATCCCCTGTGGCTGCCAGCCCCTCACTATCCACAGTGTTATGCTCAGCACCCTGGTGTCTGCACAAGCAACATTGATCTGTGAGTTCTTTTCATCTACTGACACAAGAAAATTCATTGCACAGGTGTCCTTGAACCACTGACTCTCTGTCAGTGTCTCCTTACTGGCCCAGTTCAAAACCGGGATCTAGGCAGAAAGCCCATCTATCTCATAACAAAACTCTGGAGCAGACTCTTCCCTGGTACTCTGACACCAATGATGAGAAAACAGCATAACGAAAATGACCCACAAGCAGGTATGCAGTTTGCTTCTCTCATCCTCAATGCCCAGACTGAAGGTTTTGCTAAGAATAATTATATATATTGCAGTAATGTGCAACACACTCTGATTAGACACAATAAGAGATACCACCCCACTGAAAGGATTCATGCTGATGTGTTCTTCACAACAGGAAAGATAAAAAATGCAAATATGAAACACATTTTGTGTAAAAATTAATAGCTTCCAGGGATGTAAAGAATGAGTTAGAGAATAGGAGGGAACTATTTTGACTTCATTTACACTGTCCGGCTGTTGTGCTCTCACTTGCTGATAAAGCACTGCTATAGCAATAAGCAGAACACACCTTTAAAGGCTGTCATCCTGCAATTTTTAATTACCAGGGTAGTCCTATTGAAATAAACAAAATAAACAATAAAAGCCCTAAAAAACCAACCCAGTTTCAAGCATATCAAGGAGAGATCAAGAATTCTGGAGTCTGAAGTCCAGAAGTCTTGAATTATGACTGTTGTCGTACATGATACTATGACTAGATGCAACTGCAATGGAAGTACACAGTAGTGCCCCCTGTATGATCAAGGTTGTGCTGAGAGCACTAAATAATAAATAAATAATTAAACACAAGTTCTCTCATTTAATCAATCATTTGAAAGCCAAAAAACAGCCTCCTGTTAGAACTGGGTGTTATGGGACTATTAGGCAATGAGTTTCTCTGACAATAGTTTATGGAGTGTTTCAAAGCAGCTTTGATAAATTTTTGTTTGAAGTACTATATATGCTTAATGAAGAATACTAAATAGAGTATTTTTAATATTTTATTTACTCAACAAAATTTCATGGCAAACAACCCCATATTCATGTATCATACACAAAATTATTCTAGGTGATTTGAAAATAAAAGAATGGAAATGACACTTTCTGTCAACCACAGATTATTACAGATTTTTAAAAATAAATAGATTGAAATAATAAAATTCTGAACAGTGTATGATAGAAAAACTTTAATTTAAAAAAAAATATTTTTACAAGCCAAGTATTAACTTTTTCATACTATTGATAACTGCTTAAATCCAAATAGGATTATTCTGTGTTAACTGAGAGCAGGATACTAATGCTGATTCTAAAAACTTTACCTGGCTCACTTAAATAAATAACTTTCAGTCAACCTTAAAGTTACTGGAAGTGCTGAGAAAAAAGATTAAATTTAAGAAAAGAACTTTTTTCCTTGAAGGAAATTTTCTGCCCTTAACTGTGGAAATTGCACTGAACAGCACTGAGTTGTTATAAAAAAGGCCTTTCTGTACTTCCAGCAGGACAGATAGAAACATGAAGCTTCAGGACAGTATGAAGCTAACTAAGTGATCTAAATTGTTCTTATAAGTTACTGAAGGAAAAAAAAAAATAAAAAAACATCTGAGAATATTGTCTCCAAATAGAATCACGGGGAGTTTTTGTATATGTCTTTTAATTTTACAGTTTTTTCTCTTTTTAAAAATCACTGTGAGTGCCTGTCTGCAAATTTTGCACCTATATATTTTTGTTGATAAATATAATATTTACATATGTGTATTTATTTTACAGATATTAATTTTTAAACATGAAATTATGTGTCAATATAAATACATGAATGTGATCTTTGTGAGTATGTGCGTGTATGTGTCTGTATATATGGATGGATATGTATCTGTCTACTTTTTTAGTTTCATACAAAGACACAAAAAGCATAGCTTTTGTACCAAACAAGTAAAAGCATTGCTCTTACATTATTGTTTTGTCTAATTTCAGACTCTTCCCAGCATATGTTCCTGTCGTCTGTCTGCATTGCTACTTATAAATAATAAGACAGAGAGACAGATTATTTAAAAAAAAAGAGAGAATACCTAGGACATCTCCTTTATTTTAGTTTAATTTTTTATTTTAAAAAATCATTAAAAATGACATTGTCCTCTAATTTTGCTCTATGTAGCAGCTGCCATTGTCAAGCTGTTGTCTTTGTTACAACATTTGTGCAAGAAGGACTGCAAACCCATATTTGAGGGGGTTTTGTTTGTTTGTTTTCTTTTAAATATGACAGCTTGCTTTTACTTTGAGACAGATTTTAATGGATGCAACTTCTTTTTTTTTAACTCTCATTTCTTTTTTAAAAATTCCACTCCTGAAGAATAACAGAGACAGACACTCAGCTGGAGAAACTGCAATAGCTCTGTCTGGCTTACAACAATTGAAATTGTGTGGTTTGGAAATTATACTTACAGTCTCTGTATGGATTATATTGAATAGTGCTTTAACAGAGCTAATGTAGGAAAGGTGGTCAGCATATTAACAATAACTTACCTACTCTTTCTTCAGTTTAAACCCATTTGCATGTGTTTTTGCAGGGCTGGCTATGTCTCCAAACACAAAGGGGGAAGGATGTTTCATAATTTGTTTTCTCTCTAGTCCAAGATTAAGGGCATAAAGGAAGAAAGGAAAACTGTTTAGCTAAGTGGGACAGCACACAACTCTGAAGAGACCCCAGTTCAAGTTCAGACACCTGAGTTTTGTGAACAATGAAGCAACAACAGATATTTAATAATAAACTTCCAGGAAAAGAATATTTACTAGTGATTATTCCCTATACTTACTTTTTCTGATAATGAATATATCTGAAAAGTTTATACACAGAGGTCAAATAATTAACTTGTGTGTGTGTGTGTGTTAGTCTGAGCTGTGGCAAGAACACTAGTTAGGACTAACACATTTGTGCAATCAAAATCCTATAGTCACATCTTTAAATTGCAAACAAATTTCTGCATTTTTATGTGGGAAACAGAATTTCTGTAGCTTCTCATATGATGGTCCAAATTAACTCATCCCAACCTTAAACACTTAATTTGAATTTTTAATATAAGCATGTGCTTTTCTACCTGGGATTTGAAAGGTCCCAAAGGAATATTTTCTCTTTTCATTACAAATATATGTGTCCATGGACAGAGACATTCAACTGCAGGGACTAGAACTAAAATTAAATTGTATGGTTCATGGATACCAGTCTGAATTTTTTCATCATTCTTTTCTGAGTATATAGTTCTGTAATTGATCTACATTCCATTACATGATAAAATATCCACAGCTCTGAGAAATCTATATAGAAAAACCTTGTAAACAACAAAGCACAAAAAATATATATTTCCTGAAATCACATAAATTGCTGAAAATGCTTCTCTGCATGATTCCACAAACAGTTTATGCTGGCATAATTGAGAGAGGTACATAAAGAGGAATAAGAATGGCAGGAAGGTGAAAATCAAACCTTATTGCTATTTAATTCCTTAATACATATAATCACTGTTTTAGGGCCTGCAACTCCATTGGTCAAAAATTTTCTAAATTCCTCTCCACACCAACTGATTTCCTTCAACTGGAAAACAAGAGAACTAATATGTTCACAGTATAAATTAAGGCCAAATTGTTTTTTTCAATGGTCCATTTAAAAAGAGTATTTTTTTGTGTGAAATACCAGTCAAACTTTACATGTATCCTTCATGACATCCATCCAAAGCTTCTGCCTCAAGCTATGAAATCTGCTTACAGTGTTTTCTGAAAGAGAAAGGTCTGAAGCAGAGTTTCCTCCTCTTCATAGCAAACAGAATTTTAACTGACTTAACTTCTTTTTGTTCCCAAATAGGAGGTTAATTTTACCCAGGATATCTCTTTAGAAGTTCAGATACGTCTGCAACCAGAGCGATAACAGCTAAGAACAATGTAATACACCAAATACATCTCTGCATGTGTTATCTGTGTGTGGATATACATGCTTATATCATATTTAACAAGATTGCTGAATGAGAAATCTATGTATCTCTTTATCTTTGATGTCTTGGGTCTCAATAAAAAGCTAATCATATCCATTATGTATATAGCACATCAACTCCTATTTACAAGGACAGATATATATTAATCATGTTGCATGATAGAGTGATTCCCAAGAATATCATCTTTTTATATATATAATCTGTAATGGGTAGCTCAGTTTACAGCTGATGTTTAATTAGGAGCTTGCAGTTGCAATAAACTTTTTTTTTATTGCACTCAGCCAAGGTACAGTATAATGAAATGTAAGTGACCCAAACTAAATGGAAGCACTGAAGTAGATAATGTGGCAATATATCAAGTAAAATACACTGATTCTGCAGTCAGTTCATGCCCTAATGGCAGAAAAAGGGTTTGAAAGCCACTTTAACCGTAAGTAGTGTGTTTATGTATTATTCACAGTAGCAAATAATTGCAAAATGTCAACATTTCATTTTCCTCTTAAGAATTTCTTTTGATTGGTGACCTCATTAACCATTAAAAAGGAAAAAAGGAGTATGTATTTTTATTTCTTATTTTTAAACTGTAAATATGAAAAGCAGAAATGTTACTTACTAGAAAGTGATTTATGATCTTAAAATGTCAGTCAGCATTAATACTTTTTAAGTGATCAGAAATTAAATTCAAAAAAAGGTCTTCACCTTACAGTGTTTTTTCATTAATTATGTATGTATTTATTATTGTTATTAACTTGAATTAAGAAATGCAAATATTTCAACAATTTTCTGAGGAATTTTTTTTTTCTGTATTTCACAGAAATTCTACAAACTGCCTGAAAGAAATGGTAGAAAAAAGTAACCATAATCTGCATATGCCAGTGATACATGTTCTCAACTATCAGAGTCTTCTCAGTTCACTAAATGCTATTCCAGATTGATATTACAATACACACAATGAAGGAAGGCTGGATTTAGGACCTAGTTCTTTCATCAAATGATAAATGGGGACAAAAAATTACAGATGTTCACAAGTTTCTTTAATATGATTATCAGCTACCTGCAGGTGGCTCTCCTTAATTTAACATGTTAGTAGACATTTTTATTATTGTCATTATTCTTTTTCTGTTTGTTTAACAGTCCCTAGGAGGTATGCTTTGAACCATGACTGCCCTCTTCTAGACTCCATACAAATACAGACACCCCAAAAATATTCTTTGCTGCAGTGTCCCCAGACAGACCAAACCCACTGAGCAAGGAATGTGACGGATGAAAGACTTTATCTACAATATATTTCTGTATGTAGTTGCCACAAACAACGCCTGCACATAAAATACAGACCCTTAAAATTGCGTCCCATAGGTATTTAAATTTCTTAGGATGTAACCAAACTGATTATGGACAAGACTACTTTTCCAGGTATGAGCATAATAGTACGTGTGAACAGCTCTCCATGCAACCTTCTGAGGATTCTCAGAGATCTTCCCATTTCTCACTATTTGTGTCCATTTTGAAGGAAAATCTTGTAATACAGCTACTAGCATATGCCTTCCACAAGGCACTGCTGACAGTATTATATGTTCTTATTAGGTAATTTCTTGGCATGTAGGATACTGAGATGCAGATCTCTGTTCTGCTAAACTAAACTGTTACATAGTTTTCGGTCTGCTTTCTCAGTGACTATATAAATACTATACTCTAAGCAGAATATCCTCAAGGGATTAGGTAGAGAAAGGCCTTTAAAGAGTTAGTATTTAGAGCTTGGCATGCTGGCAAGCTCAATGGAATCTCTGCTCAATCTTCTCACTTCTTATTTCCCCATTTTTTGGTATACATTTCTTTGTTGATAAAAATATCTGGCTACCTAATTACATTGAATTCAATAGGCTTTATATCAAGATTCAGTCTTGCTCATCATAACTTAATGAGTCTGTGGGTCAACTGAAACTCTAATTTTCTTCTGGTGACTCTTTCAGTGCTACAGATGAAAATCCAGGCATCTGTTTAGAAAATTATTAATTATAGTTCATATTAACCATTGTTTGTGGGTTGTGCACTAGTAATCTCTTAAGAAGTTTACACTTGAGATTTCTGGTATGGTTCACCACATGCCAGATATGTAATAAAAATAGCATCCCCTCCACCATTATGCAAACAATTTTCTCTATATAAGTCAGTACCCTCTTGGCTTCTCTGTGCACATAAGAAAAAAACTATAAATAACTTGCAGGCCAAAACCTTACAATAAAGGCCATTTAATCTTATCAGATATACCTTTAGATTTAAATATAAAAACAGAACAAAAAAATCAGCCAAACCTCTTAGAAGGAACTTCCTGGTTTGCCAAATCCCCACAGAAAAGGAGAACGAAGGCACACCAAAGTAAAATGAGTTTATTAAATGTTAACTTAAAACGATTTTTCACTGTTACTTGTTGTCTCCTAGAGAGTTCAAAATAACCATTTACAGCCCTTGCTCTGAACTATAGTTAAAACAAATACGCATATCTTATCTCAACTTCGTTACTGAGGTTTAATTTGTTACAGTATATTGCAGCACTAACTGTCCATTAGCAAAGTGAACACATTGCTAATGAGGTAAAGAACATTAGTTTAAACCATCTTCCCTCAGGCCTATGTTAATTCATAAACCCTGTGTTTGCTGCAGGATGTGGAGGTGCAAATTGTGATTTACTGTGACTCAGCTAATAAGATATGCCAAGCTACCTTGACCATGCATCTGAATACATAACTATTAAGGGATTGACTATCTAAATATGGTTTGTAGATGTTTATACAACAGAAATCTGGGGTTGTAGGATAATTTGAAATATTTCAACTATCTTGTGTTTGATTAAGGGCAAGTGGGGAGGAATACATTTCAAAGAATCTTGCCTAAATTACCCTTCTGTTCAGTATCTTCTATATTAAATAATTGTTAATGATGTAGCTTTGCAATCTGTGGAAATTTACCTTGGGTCATTTAAGTTAACACTAGTGGCTTCCTATTCAATTAGTGTGTATGCTATTATTAAATGCTCTGTTCACATATAAGAACTTCTTAAAGCTTTCTTTGCTCTTAAGAATTATTTTTTTCCTGGAGTGGATCTGGGAAAAAGCAAAGTAAATGAGAAATTCCTGATGTATTGGGTAGCAAGGAGTGGCATAAGTGATAGGAAGAATAAAGAGATAAGAAGTGGTTTCTGCAAGGATAAACAAAGTGCAATTCCATGTATAATTTCTTTCAAAACACACCCCCACACCCTAGCTAAATATAAACTTGTTCCTCTCCCTGTTCCATAATGCTTTGTCTCCTGAATTGTAGAAAAGGTAATATGCCCAAAGGATCTTGGAAACTGAAACACTGTAATGCTC
Source organism: Rhynochetos jubatus (assembly GCA_027574665.1). NCBI lineage: Eukaryota > Metazoa > Chordata > Aves > Eurypygiformes > Rhynochetidae > Rhynochetos > Rhynochetos jubatus. The sequence goes on along the minus strand of CM050690.1, from coordinate 77,518,681 downwards.
TGCTCTGAAATTACTTGGGGGGTGTGTGTGTGTGTGTGTGTGTGTGTGTGTATAAAGAAGTGGGGTTGTTATGGATAAATATGTATTTCTTGCATAGTTTTTATCTGCAGAGAAACTATAGCTGTTTATTTATTTTTAATGCAAATTATTTTTAATGCAAAAATTTTAGCAATCTATTTTGCAGTGTTTTCCCAGAAAGAACTTCAGTGGAACAGCTTAGATAGCAAACTTCAGTGACAGCATGGGAATATGTCACCAAAGTTGGGAATTTTTCTTGGTGCTTGTCATGATTTAACCCCAGTCAGCAACTGAGCATCACAAAGCCACTGGCTCTCCCCTCTCCTCCCCCAGTAGACATGGGAAAGAATTTGAGCAAAAGGTAAGAAAACTCATGGGTTGAGTAAAGAATAGTTTAGTAATTGAAAATAAATTAAATAAAATGCTGCTGTTACTACTACTACTATGACTATGACTACTACTAATACTACTGATAATAATAGGTAATGGAAAATATAGCTACTACTATTACTACTACCGATAACATGTAAGAAAAAAGGAAACAACAACAGAAAAACAAAACAAAACCAAGATAGAGCTGCCCTCTGGCCATGTCCCCCTGATTTATTTATTAAGCGTGACATTTTATGGCTTGAAATATCCTATTAGTCAGTTTGAGTCAGCTGTCCTGGCTGTGTCTCGTCCCAGATACTGGTAGTAAAGTAGAACACAGGTGCAACATGAGAAACTGAAAAATTCCCTGACTTAATGTAAACATTTCTTGGCAACAATTAAAAACATTAGCATGTTGTCAATATTTTTCTTAGCACAAATCCAAAACATAGCCTCATACTAAGAACATGTTTGTATCAACATAGCCTTATACTAGTGACTGTAAAGAACATTAGCACTATTCCAACCAAAACTAGCACAGTGCTTCCCCCAAGGAAGAAAATACATGTGAAACCAGACACACCAAGGTATGAAGCAGGCAAGTGTTGAGAGGGCCCAAGTTTCAGATGTGCTTGTTTTAAAATGGCACACTGCATATGTACTGTACATTCAATATTGCTGAAAATCAATAGAATATAGATTTTTTCACTCAAGTCAAAGATTTTTAATTTCTGAAATTATCCCACAAGGTTTCATTGCTTCTGGTAAAAATTGTTACACGTTCTCCACTGTGCACTATGTTGAAGTGCTTATTATCAGGTGTACACATAAAAAAAGCTTAGGATATAAGCACCCAAGTCTAAAGGGGTGTAGACAACTCACAGAAAGTGGATCTAAGACAGTGGAGGTGGTCTCAGATGCACGTGTGAATTGCTACCTATTTGAAATGCAAAGATCAGCTTTACCTCTCCCCTTAGCAAAAGAATTACACTGTGTATGTCAGGTATACACAAACCACACAGACTGGGGAGAGTTCCAGGAAATGACACAGTGAGAAAGACACGTAGTAACATGGGCTTGGATAGGAAAGACAGGAAAAATTGTGGTAAGAAATGATGGCTCCAAAGAAAGAAAAACTAGGATTATACTGTATTATCCAAAGTTGAAGAAGTGCAAACCCTTGCTTGAAGTGTGTTTTCATTGCAGTACAGAGTACAGAAGCCAAAATGTTTCACATATGCTTTTTGATTTTTAAAATGCTTTTACTGGGAAAGAAGCTATCTGGTTACATCTGATGAGAGAAAGAGAGAGAGGGAGAAAGAGAAAAGAAGGAAGAGGAAGACCTAGCAATATTTGCAAGATATTTTTTTTTAATATTTTTCATTTAGATAATTGTGGAAACCTCATAAATTCATTGCTACTATGTAGCATTATCCCTTCTGTATATAGCTGTATCTACAGACTGTAGCCTTTAGCTCTGAGAAGCAAAGAGGGTAGCTTTATATGTACATGTGTGTGTTTACATAAAAATTACTTTTATTGGTTTTCCCCCTGCTTTCGTGGATTTGTGTCAGACACATTGTGATGATATGTTTAAGACAGTCTCTGAATGTAAATCAGGCTTCTCATCCGACCATTCTCATCTTTGAGTCTGACCTCATGCAAAACATTGCCATAAGTTTTCTTTGAATTAATTACTGTTAGAAGTCCAACATCTTTACCTGAAGTAGAAGGTTATCTTTAGAAACAAACCAAAATAAAATCAAGTTTTAAATGTAAGTCTCAAACTATGCAGGAGTTTTATATTTTTTGAAACAGCTCGTTCCCAACAATTCTCTTGGGCTGACTATGACAAAATATGTCTTTTTAATGTAGAAGTATTCAATGTGTATGAACTGTGCAGTACTGACATGGCTAAATGATCCCACCAAAGACTTTTAAAATGCACTGGAACACAAAACTGATTATTAGTGAAAGAACCATAAGTGGTTCTTTCTGTAAAGCTCAACTTCTTTACAGTTCTGTTACACTGGGAAATGTCTATAAAGAAAAAAGTTTTCAGAAACTTCTTCATAGCATTGCTAAGACAATAGGCCTCTATAGTGAACCTGAGCTGTCAGCCATAAACCAGTGGACTGTTTCAAGTGCTTTGCTTCCATTCTGCCTCTGCTGCTCAAAAATGTACACTGACAAGCCGGCCTGGATGATTCCAGTCTGATTTGAGAGACAAAGGAAAGGTTGTGTTCTTAATCATGGAATGAGAGAAATGTACCTTGCTGATCTGTCCTCTGGAAATGCTCAATCTGTAATTTCAGCCCTTGAGCTTTAGAAAAAGCTAATTTTCAGGCTTTGGCCAGCCAATAATACTTATAATTTGTTATCCTCAGTTTCTGAGAATATATTCTAAAAGGGGAAATTCCAGAATAAGGCACTCCAGGCACCCAATGAGATGTTTCAGAGGCAAATGCCACCATTTCCCAGCATTTACACTGGGCTCTAAGAATGACGTATATTCTCAATTTGCTGTTTAACCATTCAGGTCTGATAGATGCAATGAGGAAATCTGCATCCCAGCAAGCAGCTTGGTCTATTTGGAAGGCTGAAGATCTGGATAAGAAGTTGTGGCAGATGTCCTTAAGTGAAGTAAAGAGATGAATAGGGAAACCTCAACCAGGCTAGTCAAGGAAACAATGTAAGGACAGGCCTTTTGTAATGTTATTTGCTAGTGGTCAGGAACAAATAGTGGTGTTTCAGAAAGGGCTTTTCTTTGATCGTAGGTAGAGCTAATTTGCTAGGCTGAGAAGTTCCTTTGGTATTTATTAGTGCTTCTTTTATTTCAATTATATGCTGTTTAGAAAAAAAAAGTGAGACGTGCTTAGGTGGGAAAGCAATGCAGGGGGGTAAAAGAGGAAAAAACCACCCAGTAGAAGCCTCATAAAATACATGATTTTGTTTTTCCTTTCCCAGTCATTGTTTTTGAAGGTCATAATTCCTGTGTTGATGTACAAGTCCTATGACATACTAAGAGAGAGATCATGCTGAATCTTGTGTGAACTTTCAAATATCAGAGACTTCCTCTGATGGAAGACACCTCTGACTCAAACCAAGGCCAACTTTCAAGTTAGAGACAAACTCAGAGTTAGATAAGTATGTTCAGTGTCATATCCAGTCACATTTTGAATACCTCTGAAGATGGAGATTCTACAGCTTCCCTTGACAACCTCTTCTGTGTTGAGGTAACTCCTTGATTTAAACATTTCTAGTGATGAAAAATCCAGCATAACCCTTGACATGTCATTCCCACACATTGTTGATTACATTTCCTGTTAAACCTTAGTTTTATGTATAGTTCAAAATTCTGTAGCTTCAACTTACAGACACTCATTCTTACGTTTATTTTGTCTACCAAACTCTTTTATTCAAATCTTGTTTCTCACATGTATAAGAAATATATATATATATAAACTATGGTCATGTCACCCCTATTTATAAGCTGAATAGATCAAGTACCTTGAACATCCCATGATGAGGCATGTTTAATCCATTAGTCATTTGTAAAACTTTTCTCTGAAACCTATCTTGTTTTCCACATTGTTCAAAATTTGGCCATGAAAAGTGGATGGACCATTCAAGCAACAATTGTAACTATTTCAAATAAAGAAATAATATAGGTATGCAGCTTTTTCATCTTTTAAGTCAAATGCATCTTAATTCCAGTTTTAGAGACCAGAAACAATTCTCTTCAGGGGCTGAACTTGTGAGATGATAAATACAAACAAAAAGGCCCAGTCAACTCCCTAGGCTCATTCTACGTACATTGTACTTTTCAAGAACACATTTGACTTTTTATGCAGTAGGGGGTAGTTGTCATCACATTTTGCAATCTAGCTTTCAATATGATGGATCAAAAATTCATACAAGGTCACTATAACAACATCAACAATAATAAATTCCATCGATGTATAAATCAGGAACCTCTGTGGTGAAGTAGTGACATTCAATACGCAGAGAAGTCATTTCAGAAACATTCACTAGATTTCATAAGCTTGTGATTAGAGCAAGGGACCTGGAGCATTACTTTGAGATTCCGGGGGAAAGACTGGCATAACAACACTACAGTCTAGTCCATGGTTAGTCTTTTAACACATGTGCAGACATCTTTCTGAACAAAGTCTACAAATGTCCACAGTCTTCTACACAGGCTGATTGATAGACTCACACTCAAATTAAGTGCAACTGTCAAGCCTGATAGTTAACCTGAAGTTAGTGGAGACAACATGCTGATATGTTTCTGCAGCCACGTTGCTTGGACCTGCTGATACTGTGGCCTGACGAAGCAAAGCTCTGCCAGTAGTTTTCAGTGCCAGGCAAGTAAATCCGTGCCATTTCCAGGGCCTGGGCTATTTTCCTTTGGGGATAAACTGTGACATTTTCACAGGCCAGGCCATTTTGAGATAGCTTTAGTATTTCCAAATTTTTCTGCACCAGACAGTGTGGTCAGGAACAGAGACCACTTCTGAGCTCAAGCCTCATCTGAAAACATATTTCCTATGAATTAAAACATCATTTGGAGAAAAAAACTGTCTGATGAACAAAAATCTATCCTTTATCAGGAAGTCCAGGTCCTGAAAGTGTCTCTGAGAAGTGAACCTGAATTCTGAATATTTTTCCCAAGCGACACTGGAGATATTTGAAGAGCCCAATTTTCATTACTGCTGCCTATGTTCACTTCTTATAAACACCACCAGAAGTCTGGAGAGCCTAGCAGCGCAGAAAATTGAGCCTCAGCCTCTCTCTGTAGAACTGACACAATCAGGCCACAAGCTCCTTTTTAAACAAGGTTTAGCAATGACCCATAAAAGGAGATCCCTTGTCTTTGAAATCTAGTCTCAGTAAATTTTCTCTCAATTAAAAGTACAATGTATTGAAAGAAAAATTACATAAAACTTTTTTTTTTTTTTTTTTTTCCCCCACTTCAGAGTGACTGCAGCATACAAAGCAAACTTTTCTAATTTGGAAAGCTTAACCCTGCTTCCTTGCTTATATCCTCCTCCACCACACACACATACATGTACTTTAATTGGGTTCCTGACAGTTTAATACAGCAGATAAATTTCTTCTTGCAAAGCATTGCTTGATAACATTTTTTAGTAGCAAAGCATTTGGAAACCTTATGTGCCACTACAGAGAGTTAAGAAGAACGTGATTATGTTGGACGCAATAAAGGCTCTGTTTAGTTCATACACTCTTTTACACAGGTTGCTATTATTTTGAAAAGCTTCTGGCATTCTGCAGACAATAAGAAGGTCATAAAATCCCTTCCTTTCTGAAAACCATCCACTTTAAAAGTTTCTGTATGACAGAAGCAGAAATCTTCCACAGCTCTACCTAATCTTCCCCAGAGGACAAATGTACTGTCATTTCAAACCTATTATAGGGCATTTTCAGTGCAGATGGGGAGTGCTGGGAGACAGTCAGCCTGACTACACATAGCCTATTTCTCCAGCCAAAAAATAGCTTGTGACCCCGAGAAGATTCCATGGTGGTCAGAAGCATGAAAAGGAGACTGATATAATCCAATCTTTGTAACTGAATAGTTCTTAAAGATTTATGTATTTTTGATTTCAGAGAACCACCAACATTTCTGGAATCAAAGTTTAATATAAGGCTACAGAAAACTGCAACAGCTGTGTTAACAAATTGTTTTAAATCTTGACATATGTGTATAGATTTACTTTCTACTAAACAGTTGAACAGATTTCCATGGGCTAACCTATAATTTAGTATACAGGAGAATCAACTCATGTAGTGTATTCCATGTTTCATTCCTAATGCCAAGAGGTGAATCTAAATCATAAGCTTCCAAGGAATCTATAGTTGAAGTCCATATTATTTTTTTTCTCAAAAGACTATTTTTGGTCAGTTAGATTGATTTGTAGACACAATATAACAAAAGGATGACACATTTCTGCACATATCTGGATGTTGAACTAGAAGTCTTTCTGTAATAGGTCCTTTTATTTCTGATGTTTCTAGGTCTTGGTAGCTCAGGCTTAGCTTAATTCACTCTAGTGGACTTATATTCTCTTACACAATCAGTGAATTTGGTCCACCAGCATTCTATATCTAAAAGATTTCTCAGATAGAAGTTTACGTTGGGAAAAAATAAACAGAGAAGATGGAAGTGTTCAAGGCCAGGCTGGATGAGTTTTTGAGCAGCCTGACCTAGTGGAAGGTGTCCCTGCCCATGACAGGCAGATTGGAACTAGATGATCTTTATGATCCCTTCCATCCCAAACCATTCTATGATTCCATGATTCTATGATTCCATGATTCTATGATTCTATGACACTATGTCTATACGATTACGCTTTAGTTCATTTTATCAAATAAGGCATATTTTCTACACTTTTATTAAAAAATATACATTGAACATCTTTTTTGTAGATGTGTTCTTTTCCATTGGGAATTTCTGAGCGTGAGGTATTATATGTTATTTTTAAGTTCTAGGTTGTCACACTTTCAAAATAGATGATCCTAGTAGAAACAACTCTTGAAACATATGGTTGTATGAATGTATTATGTAATTTTATGTAAGATCTATATAAAGGTATGATCACTTTTGATTTATCATTAGTTCTTAGCATTTTGTTCTTTCTGTTTGTTTGAAAGCTGATGGAATCAGGAGAATCCCTGAGAAGCTCAGCTTTCACAAAGAAGATATTTTTCTGATAAAAGTTGAGAATGTGAGGCAAATATATTCCACAGGCCCAGAGAACACAAAAAATGGAAAAGTTTCTCATGGCTGTCTGTGGCACAGACTGTCAGGTTTGTAACAATGAGATTGTAATAAAAGTGAGTATTTCTCAGAAAATGAAACATTTTGAATCTATCACTTCACACACCTATGTATTTACATGAAATCAATGAGATTTTACCACTCTTTTTCAACATTAAAGTTTTTATCAGACTTGATTGAAACCATCTGGCAGGTTATCAGGCAAGAGGTGAGTCTGAGAAATCAGTAGAATAGAATCACTTATACATCTTTATAATAAAAAAACCACTGACCAGTGACAATTATCTGATATAATTTTACAGAACCATTCATGATTTTGCAATGACTCACAATGTTTCAATAAATAGTATCACCAATACCATGGTAAGCATTCTTGTTTGTCTATCACCACATTTTTTTTTTCTCCCCCCAAGGATATTCTGTTTTGAATGTGTTAAACAGAGTTTCACACACAAAACCAAACCAAACCAAACCAAACCAAACCAAACCAAACCAAACCAAACCAAACCAAACCAAACAACAACAGCAAAACAAACAAACAAAAAACCCAACAAAACCCAAACCTATAAAATCTAACAGAGTATAATAAACTTGCTATAGGATTTTCAAAACTAATATATATTGCAAGGATACAGTTTTTTATAAAATTCTGTATAACGGTTTAACAATTCCATAGAAAGATGTCATTCTTTACTGCATTATGTTGCATCTCAGAATATCTTTTATACAACTCTACTCTTGTCCTTCTTTTAAATCCTGTTGTGCCAGAACAAAATAAAAGAAGATTACATTTATATGTCATCTTCCATCTGGATAAGACAAAAAATCATGTTAGAGCTATCTACCACCATGAATATAACCATATCTGGTGTGAAGGGTGTGCAGGCTCACCTTACATGAAAGTGCACTAATAAATACTCTGCACACCTCCATAGCTGCATAGAGGCAGCTTTAGATAAAGATTATATTAGCAATGCATTTGGTAAGATGTCCTTCAGGATTCATGAAAACCAAAACAAGGAAGAACAAGTTAAAAAAACACCTTCAGGAATTATTTGGGTGTGATGGATTTTGCCCATGGATAGGACGAGTATTAGATGACCTGGTGTAATTGCTTGCTGCTTCAGTTTTATGTAATGACCAAATATGGAACCAGGAGCTGAGTTTATAAAATATTACAGCCAGGACTGATTTACAATGAATAAAGAAGTATTTACTATGCCTCCGCTGTCCATATTATTGTCCAGTTTTTGAACAGGCTGGAAGTAGTGTTCCACATGTGTTCCAGTATGGTTTGGCCTGACTGTGATTCTGATATAGGAAAACATCAGGCCATGCCTATATTAGCATTTTATTGAGATCCAGAGTGCAGTGTTGAAATTAATCTTTTTTATCATCCCCATGTACCAGGCTTAGATTAGTGTCACCAAGCAGTCTCAGAGAACATGGATGAGATTTCTTTAAAAAAATGAACCAGAATATTTACAACTAATATGTATCAATCTTAAACAAGAGTAGTTCAATCTACATGATATAATTGGTACTGGTCTGATGCAGCTGCCCATAATGCGTATGGCACAGCTGTACGGTCACCCATATCAACTGATTTCCGTGTAGATGCCCTCTTATTTCACTAACTACTTCTAATGCAGATTTAGCATCTGAAAAATTTCTGTACTGTCTAATGGCCTTTTGATGCCAGGAGAATGGAGCTGAAATGCAATAGATCCTAGGAGAGGATAATAGGCCTGTTCTTCTAGACTGGAAATAAGTGCTATTCAGTGATCAAGGATCTCACAAGAAGCAGAATGTGCCTATATAAATTTCATTTATTTCTTTGGCCTTGGCAGCAGCTGATCTACAAGATATTTGTATTTCATCTGCCTAATAAGTGTTAAAGAAAACATGGCTCATTATTAATTATATAGCCTACTAGTCAGAGCTTGAATTAATTGTTTGCCTTTTAGAATGAACATATTATAATTACAGAAATGTGGAATTAATGCTATATATTTTCACAAAGAGCTTTTATTAGACATGCTGCATAGATTTCAAAACAACACAAAATAGATATTGCTCTGCTCCAGTATCTTTTTTAAACATACAGAATCCTAATAAATCACTATGTTGTGTGATAACTGATAAGTGGTTTACAATTATCACTTCTTTTTTCTTATTTTTTAATTATGATCGTTATTTTTCTATCATTAGTCGTGCAGAAACTGCGATGAACTACCTATCATTGGTATTGCATAAACAGTAGAGATTATCCATTTTGTGTCTATATCATCAGCAGTTATCTGTGGTTATATCTTGATCACACATTATTAAACCATGGTAAATCATTTCTTGCTGGAAATTTAAGCAGAGCTTCAGTTCTTAAACTTTCCTTCCCCTTTTCCTTTCCCTTTCCAAAAAAATGCACCTGTGAAGCTCTTGTTGCTGCTCAACTGTACTTTTATCAGATAAACACACAGAATCAGACTCGTATTTTTGGAGCTGCTGATTGCAGGAGCAGGAGAGAAAGAAGAAACTTTATGGGCCCAGTTTTGGCCACTTGGTTTTTATTCCTGCTTTACTCAAGCAGGAGAAATAGGAGAGTTTCTGCTAATGATGTTTACAATACTTACTTACAATATTTTTGCTGCCCCAACAATAGGCCAGGATATTCTTGCATCATGAGCTGAAGAAGCATAGCACAAAGCTGTTAAAGTACGAGTACAGATTAAGCTGGTTATTCAAAGCTTCTCTGTCCTTATTGGTTTCTCAAAGCTGGACTAGGAAAAAAAAGAAAAAGTAGAAAAATATCTTGGTTATATAATTTTTGTCGCATGATCCTAACATTCAGGTAGAGGATGTATCTTTAAGAAGGGTTCAAGCTATCAACTGAGGAAAAATATGGACCAGAACTGGGAAAATAATGTAAATACTGCCAGCAGAAACATTTACCTGAGCCACAAGAAGTTGTATGGCTCATCAATTCCCAATTTTACTCGGTGTCTTCGTTATGTATGCCTTCTCTTCCTTTCAGTTAAATTGCTTATACTAGGTAATGCTTGGTAGAGGGTCTTCGGAGTTTTAGCCAGGCATTTCTATCACACTTTTGGGAACCCCCTCATGACATTCTCTTTCAGTCTCAGTCCAAGATGTATAAAACATCAATCCATATGTGTTCTGGCCAACTCTGGCATGCTATTTTACAATTGTTGTCAAAGAAATATTTGGGCTCTACCCCAAACAGTGATGCACGTTTGATAGATATTTTTCTAACAACATCAAACAGCAAATGCAAACAAAAGCCTGAACACTGTTTTTTGAAAGTCCTTCTGAAGGGAAAGGTGGCTTAGTCAGACAGTAAGACAGCTGAGCTTTGTCTAGACAGAAAATGCAATAGATAACTAATATATATATTAGTTACTTTACCAACCCTGATAAATAACTGTATTTTTACATTAGCTTGGAAATTTGAAGAGAAAGGAATATAAACTTCCCAAAATAGCTAAGTATAGAGTACTCTGAACATTTTCCAGGAAGTTCAGTATTCATTTCACAGTGGGCAGGAAAGGAGGAAAAAGAATGCAATTTTGTTCTATTTGGACCTGCATTTAAAGTCCGAGCTTTTGTCCTTTTACAACTAGAACCAACCACTTGTAAGAAACATTAGTTACTTCTATTTTTATTTAGCCTTGTGGAAACAGATACAGACTCATTCAACCTCATCCTACTTGTCTAGAAAGTAGTTGCATAGTCAGTGCATTAGCTTCTGTCTATAGGCAGAAAAACCCAGAAAAATACTTCCAGAAGGATGTTAATCCTATTCTCTTGGATGCCTCAAATAACTTATATGAACCACCTTTTGGAAGTACCTCCTTCTCTTTTCAACAAAGACAATTTACAGAGACTTACAGAAAAAATTATTACAGGTCTAAAATTAGGGGAGAGCAATCTTGAACTTTACAAGCATATTTGAATAACATAAAATAATAATCACTTTTTCAGAATATTATTATTTATACAATCTGAAATTATTCCAGTTGGAAATTAGTGTTACATTAAAATTAAATTCTTGTCTATACTTGCTTACAAATATTTATTTTGCAAAAGAGAGTGGGGAGAAAAGAGAACAACCTGTAGATCTTGACAGATGAAGTGTTTGTCCCTAATATGAAGACTCCTACTAATATACTACAGTTATTGTAGTAAAAGAAGAGCTCCATGTTAAGGTTTGGGGCCAGAAGTGGTGATAAGTAATGTGGATATGTGAAGTGAAAAAATGGATCCTGTCCCAGGGAATTAAAAAATTATCAACAGACATCCATTTAGATATTAAACAGAAAGCTGAAGTTGACTTTGATTAACACAACAGAAGTACTGTATACATTTGATAGATGGATAGCACCTTTGTGAAAATCACACAAATGTAATACAACTAGATATAGCAGATAGACAGAAACCACTATTAGGAAGGACCAAGAGGTACAGATAGACAACTCATTAAAGTAGATGGACAGCCAGATAGTTAAAAAGAATAAGGATGTGACAGACAGGTAGCTAGAAGGGGCGTGAGTATAACATTTCAGATCAGCAGTCTATATTTATCAGTGAAGTAGTACCCAATCTTTAAAGAAAGGAAAGCTTTAGTCTTGTATAGCTCATCTCTATCTTTTGTTTATAGAAACCTTGACTCATAAATTCAATCTCAGCTCTGATAAAATTACATTGTCTTCACAATTACTCCAAGGATGAATTTAGTCCAGTTATGCAGTGTCCAAAATCAGATGTTTCTGGTTTGGATAAGCATGACACCAGATGAGCCAATGCGATGATGATGGTGAAGGACAAAAAAGGAAGTATACCATGAACACTCTATTAGAAGTTGTTCAATTAAGTATTCATTTCACAGTAATATTTTTTCTTTAAATAAATCTGAGGTATCTTTATACCTCTAAGCTCAATAGTTTTCTGCATTAGCTTGATATGCATATCAAAATGTGCACTATTTCTTAAATTGGTAGATAGGGCAGGTTTGCCATTAACATTTATGCATTTAAGTTTCATAGTCATGTGCTTAGAATACATTTCTCCTTCAAAGATTTGTACGGCTTTCAGCTTGTAATTTATTGCTGAGTATATTAGGTACACTGAGTCCTTCTGATTCACAGCTTTCTAATCGGCTATTTAGAGTTTACACCAAGCAGAAAATCAATGTATTCAATATGTAGTAGCTCTCTCGTTAACTCTAGTCATTTGCTTAAAGAGTAATGTTGAGCTGATAATTGAAATATGGTCTAAACCATGCATTTTAATTTAAAATAAAAAATCCTTGAAATATTATTAATTTAATCCTTTTTTCCTCTCTTCTGTCTCCCCCTCTAAAGGGCATATTTATTTCAGTCCCTGCTTTGGGATCCTAATTCCATGGCTGACTAGGATTTCAGAATAATAGCATCTTTTATTTCATACAGCATCCTACTGAAATCTTGAAACACTTTATAAACATTCTGTTGAAAAGCTGTCACTTCTAGGGCATGAATTATAGCATTTAGCAGCATCCAGGAACATCTAACAGTATTTCAGCACAGGATATAAAGAATATTTAATCCAATAGAAGAGTAGAAGATGAATTTATAAAAGGCTGATTGCACAGAAATTTGGTTAAGACTCCCATGTGTTATACAGGTTTTTTATTTGTTTAGTTTTGATTTTTGGTTGGTTCATTTTAGTTTGTTTTGGTGTTTGTTTGTTTGTGGTTTTTTTCTTTTTTTTTTTTTTTTTTTTGTTTTTAATGTCATAGAGCCCTTAAAAATAAAGGGATTTAAATACATAAATAATAATAAAAAAAGATGGATGTTTTGCAAGTGGGAAATAAATATTAAAACATTTAATCTGTCCAGACTGCTTAAATTTGTCTCAAATTATACTTATTTAAATATTAAATATCTATATACTGCTTTCTTGAGTAAGGAACAACATAAAACTATGTTCTGATATGATGCAAACTGGCAAAGTTTCTTTCAATTAAATGAACAATACTGTTTTGCAGCAAATCAGAAGTGAAACCTCTTTTGTTCTGACTTGTTGTCTAAAGTTAATCTTATAAACTCTTTGGTTTAGAACAGGGATTTAAGAGACCAATTAAAAGCTAAAGTCTACCTATAGACAGACAGATCTGAAAATAGGGTTTATAACTTGGTAGAAAATAAAAGGAAGCAAATGTGGAGGTATATGTATAGGTATTGGTATATGTACAACTGTATTTTTATTTTTGTTATCTTTTCACTCTTATTTCTGAGGTTGCATGTGAGATTACAGCTTGATTATACAATTGTTGTTGCATTAACTGGAACAGTCACATCACTGGCAGTTCTACTGTAATTCACTGTCACACAACTGCTTCAGGGGAGCCAGAGTATAACTGTTTAGAAAAAAAAAAAAAAGTATTTATTTTTATTTATTATTTTAAGTTTCCTTATTTGAAGGTCTTTTTGGGGAAAAAGAATATTTTCAAGTTGACTAAGTTTCAAAAGGTTGACTGCACAGTTTAATTTTTTTTTTTTTTTTTTCTGTTTGTTTCAATCATTTGTATTTACTTTCTGGAATAAAAAGTTATAAGAATTCTGATAAGTTAATATACTGTGGAAAAAAAAGAGAGAGTTTTGCTTAGAAATGCTTGAATATTTTTTTCTCTTAAGGGCTATCTTCTGGTCTCCTACTCATATATTTCTAACTGCACAGAAATGTGTTAGTATTTCCCAGTTAGCTACTACCTTCCACTTAGATATTACCTGTGCCTGAGGATTAGTTCCGATCAATATTTTACATTCTATAAATACATATTATTTTTAGTTTTATTTGGTCAGTTTGCTGGTCTGTTATTTCCATTCTCTTTCCCTTCTTTTTCTCTGTGAAATGACATGTATCTCTCAGCGATACTGCCAGTAAAAAGCCTGCTCTCCTGCTTCCTCTTCTGTTCCACTGCCTCCCAGACTCACAGCCTTTTACCTTCTCTTCTTGCAAAGAGCATCCTGACTCCAGAAACCGAGCTTTCCCCCTTGCTGCTGAGGTCCTGACACTCAATCTGCATAGCTCTTATCTGTCCTGCACAGAAGGAGGGAGGGAGAGATGTGAGAGACTATTTGTTGCAGTTCAAAGTCAGATTTCTATGTTTTGTTTCTTTTCTCCCTCCTCCCTGTTTTTTTTTAATTCTCCTCCCCCCATCCCGAGATAAATAGAGGTAGAAAGAAAAAGTGGTTTTGATTAGCATTTAAAATGTTGTCAATTTTTAATGAAAGTGTAACCTCCAACCATCAACTTTGCACGAACTGGACACAAGGTTGAAAAATGAATGCTAATTTCGTTGGCAGGCTTTGGCTGGATTGCCCTTCTGTGAACTTCCCTTGTTGTTAATTTGTTATGTCAAACCATATTAGTAGTTTTCCAGAGCCTGAACTGGCGAGACTATCAGCCTTAAGGAGCCAGAGTACATGAGGGTTTGCTGTTACTGATATTATTATTTAGTTGCACACAATGCTTTGAGGTCTGGTCCTACAGCACTGTACAGTCAGCAGACCTAAATCTTACCAGATGGTGTTTCCCCAAAGGGGCTTATCATTTAAGTGTAAAATGAGAGACAAGAGGTTAGGACAGCAAAGGAAAGAGGTGGAGAAGTAGCAGGTGAGATAATTCTACATGACATGAGTTAGTTACATGAAGAAACTACTCTTTCTACAAGCACATGCAACTGGCTGCATAAGTGCTTTATATTTATTTCTAACAAGCCAATGCTGTGTAGAGTGAAGGAATTTGAAAGAAGCAGTGACACGGCTTTGTAGGTATTCATGAAGATGTTCCCTATGCACAGAGGGAGGAAATTGTAAATACGGTGTGGGAAAATTCGAGCAGTGGAGCAGCAAAGGTTGACAGTGCTGGCACTGCACTGAATATTCCATTATACATGGAATATTCATTTTGTTATTGAGCTCCATGTGAAAAATCACAGGGTAAATTGCCTTTTTCTGACTGAATCACCTTTATACATGCCAGGAGTTTTTCTAATATGTGAAGTAGTCGTGCAGCTTCACAGAAACTTCAATTTAAAATGAATCAAACACAAAGATTTTGCAATGTACCACAAAATACATCTTTCTTTTGCCCATGAAATTATATCAGTTGGCCATGTAGGTCATTTAATAGTAAGCGGGGGAAGCAAGATCAAATTGCTGTATTGTTCTATAAAAAAGCGATGAATGGGACTTCAGCTTTCTTGACCTTTATTCTGAACATTAAAATCAACAACTTTAATTCCACCTGACTGTGCAACTCGTCACAGGGATATCATTATCACCTCTGTGATATGTCTGTGTGTGTGTCTATGTGTGTGTATGAATATGTATTTATACACAGTGCATTGTTTCTGTAAATAAGTTTCCCCAGCATGGTTGAAATGCAGTGAGTGGTGGCATGTAATGCAGTGGCTGCTTAACAGTGCAGATCACTGCTGTTAGAAGGAACAGAGAATAATTCTGTGTCTAACTGAAAGATGAAAGGCCCAATCCTACAATCACAGACACCCATGAAGACACTGTCAAGGCCTCTGTTTCTTTCTCCTTGCCAAATATGTTGCACTTGCATGTGTTGAAAACCCAAATCACTGTAACACAGATCAGAAAAAACTGAAGCTGAGAAAATGAACCGAGCTGAATACATACACTGCAATATTCTCTATGCAGTTTTTAAAGGACAGCTATTTGTACTACCCAGTGTATAGCTTGTATGTATGTGTACATACAACCTGGTTATGGATGCCTGTGTACCTGTCTGGATGAAGCATGCGTACATGCCAGAATTTCACACAGAAGACAAAATATTAAAAATAAAAGTAATGAAATTTGATCATCTCCATATTTAAGGTTACTCTAAGCACTCTGCAAATAACAAAGTACTTTAATAACCTGCTTGCACTTTAGTCTCATTTAATATAAAACCTATGAAAGATTATTCCTGAAGTCATTATCTTTAACTGTTGAGAGCATAGATCATGCCTAAGTGACTGAAGTGCCATGAGAACTCTCAATGGGATACTGCTGAAGATCTGATATATGTCTTTCGGTCTCCATCAGAGTCAAATGACATGCAGAAGAAGAGCGATGATACCTTTGAAGAATGAAGTGTGTTCTACAGGCAGCCAGGATCATAAGCCTACGGCAAGCTCAGTATGACTGAACAATAGCATGTAAAACACTGCTGATTTCCAAATGGTTTTAATGAAATATTATGGGTGACTTGTTCTACCTATTAATCCTGTTTGCTTTGTAGATTGACTTCAAGGATGGGAGTGAGCTGTTTCCTTGTGCTTCATGTTGAGAGGAGAGACCAGAATGACTATAATGGGTTACACAACTTTTCTTGGTCCTATTCAAGTGTCAATGTCCGGTGTTAGCTGACACTTAGGAAAAGGAGTCCAGCCAAATTTGTCCAAAGGGTCCAAAATATGCGGAGTAAAAAAACTATAAGCAACAGAACAGAGAAATCCTATTTTGGTTACTGTAGTTAGAAACTTTGAGAGCAAGAATTCTGGGGAAAAGGATGTTTAGGAATGTGAAAGAAAGGTCTATTACAAGACAGATATTGACTGTGCAATTGGAGCTCAGGCAAAACTTGTACTTCATATACAGAGAATCGTGGCCTAACGGATATGATACTGGTCACCTGGGTCAAGGAAGTGGTTTGGTATTATTTCCAGGAACGCCTTGTGGAGAACCTATGTCCTTTGCTGTGGTAAAGAAAACATGCATAGTTGTTTGCCTGGAACTGATAAAAACAGATAAGGTCCCACCACAGCTATTCAGAAGATGCCTGACAAGGACTGTTTCCTCAAGGTTCTTTAAAAGAATTAAAACTAAAAAAATAATGAAATTGATCAAATCCCTGTATTATTCACAAGTTTGTTAGGGGAATAATGTTTTTTTTGTTCCTTGACTCCATCTGTAATAACTACAAAAGATACCTAAGATCTCAAGTTCTGAGTTCTCTCTTTGGCTCTCCTGAGGGTTGTTGCATAACTTAAAATGAGCCTTGACACTCTGCTTATCCATTTCATATTTCGCAAAATATTTATAAAGATACTTAGCTTCTTCAAGGAGTCCTGTGAATTGAAGTCTGGAAAGGGTTTTGAGATCCCAGAATGCAATATGCTGTTTCAAGCCAACATATTATAATCCAATTTTAACTATTTTTTGCCCTTTATTCACACCTGCCAGCATTTTTCTGACTTTTGTGGTGGTGTTTTTAAAATGAACATATGACGGTCATTTATATCTTCATTACAGATTCTTGATTAGAGATTGTCGAATTATTTGTAGAACATAATATACTCTGAAGATATAGCCCTTTTTTCTTGAAATGAATTATGCATAAAATTATATTCATTGTTGTAAACTTTTATATCTACCTGATATATGTATCAGATGACCAAACTTTGGCTCTTCGGAAGAGAAAATAATGGCTGACAATGTCTCCTTCTCTTTCCTTTATCACTGCCTGTTCTTAAGATGTGTGAACAGTCAAAGTCACTGATTGATCTCCATGTGATTATATGTCTGTAGGTGTCTGAAGGAACTCTTTTTTTTTTTCCCCTAAAAGAGAAATTAAAAATAAACAGATAATGCTATTTAATTATGATTGGTTTCCAGCTGATGGCCTTGACAGTGATAGTTTATTGAAGAGTAAGAAATAATTTCTAAAAAAATCACTACTTTCTTTAAGATCTGTTATGAAGGAGTTAACATTTCATATCTATAATCTTTCTTTGTATCATCAAAAGGTCACGTGAAATAGTGAAAATATAAGAATTCAGATAAAAAAAACCAATTTAAATATTTGTTTTTAAAAACCCTCTTTGATAGAAACAATTAGAAAGAATCTATAGCAAAAAGTGTAAATCTGCCTGAATTTGGAAATTAGCAAGTAATGAATTTATTATTGAAAAGTTAAATCAAAATTGAATTCCTATAACTCATTTGTTGATAATTTCAGTTTAGTTTCTAAAAGTCTTGAAGGTCTCAGAATGTCTAATTCATTTCTCAGCTACATTAATGAAGCCCTTTTTATCTTTCTGTATATCTCACAACCTTTCTACTTATCCAAGTAGAATGTGGAATACTTAGGAATATGCAGAGAACAATCTAAAGGCATTAATAACAAGGGAAAATAAATCTTACTGTTTCAGTAAGTCTTTGTTTGCTAGAGATTGTGGTGGATAGATGAGATCTTGAGACATAAAGACCAAATCCTCCTCTCAGCTTCTCTGGAATTACAAATTTGCTAGCTGAGACATAGGATTAGGAACACAGAATCCTGGGGCATATTCCCCACTTAGTTATTTTCTTGCTGTTCATAGTCCAACAAATCACTTAATCTTTTTATACCTCATTTTAGCCATCTGTAATTATTATTATTAAGTAGGTATTAAAAATGTCCAGAGCTTCTGATCCTGAAAAGAGTCCTGTTGGTTTAGGTAGTGTAAAAAGATTTGGTAAGTGACACTTCTTTAGGAGTTTACTGGCTAAGAAACATGCCAAAGCAATGCTCAGGGGACGGATGCTGTAATGCTTTTAAGCTGTTCTGAGATCTCTAAATATATCAAGTTCTTTACAGATACAAAGCATTAATATGCACCCCAGAATGTATGTGCATAGCCATAGATCCAGGATATCACATTGTTCATAAAACACAGACACAACATATACACGCACTTCATCCTCCCTATGTTTTCTGAACATATTTCTCCAATTGCATATAAATTTTATCCTTGTTCTATAATGATATGACAGTAAACGAATTACCATAAATAAACCAGACACAGGGATTGGTGCATAAAGTTGTCCTAGCTTCATACAAGATCTGACCTTGGAACAAAGAATACTTTACATCCGTGATGATTCTATCTGCCGTTGATGAATCACAACTCCTGCTTATGTTTAATCACTGCTGACAGTAACAGCTGACAGCTAGTTAGGAAGAAAAAAACTCCTCAGCAACTAAATCCTTTTCTACACAGGAAAATAAAAATCTTTACATATGACTGGTTTTGCATACAGACAGTGATCCGAAGAATGTTCTGTAGATTTTTATATACTAAATAAATGCTTTGCCTGCTTTTCTCCTTTAAATATAGATGCATTTATTCACTCATTTTCACTTGTCATTATGATTTCATTATTGTCTTTGGAGATTTTTTGGTTAGCTATGTCATCATTTTAACTCAAGCCAACAAGTTGAGTTTATTCATAAAATTCACGAGAAAATACTATTTTTCTTTTGTATTTGGAGAAAATGAGGAATATTTCATAATTTATTTTCAGACCAAATTTACTATATTGTTGATGGGCAGTCAGTTTTCAGTGTTGATAGAAGGAAGTTGTTAATATCAAAGGGTATTTTGTGTTTGATTTTTTTTTTAATTGTTATGTCCTTGTGCATCAATTTACTCTCATTACTGACCTATGGAAATCACTGGAACAAGAGGAATGTAGACTTTATTTTGCAGGAGCAACAACTATAACGATTGGCTCTGTATGATCAGATTATGTCTCTCAGTTCAAGAATTAGATTTCTTTTGCCCAGGCTTTGTGTATGCATTGTTTATGCAATGAGTGTAATTATTAACTTTCTGGCCTCAACATTTACTGCATGGAAAAAATCCTGCAGATTTTTTCATCACAGAACAGTTCAAGAAAAAACAAAGGAGAGACTGTCATATTATTTGAGGTGACAGAATTTGGCCTGTCCTGCAGAATATGGGGTGTACAATGAAGTCAGTGTGTGACTGAACTGCTTAATGCTTCTGGGAATCATATAATGGTTGTTTACCTGATTTTTTTTCTCTTTTGGAAACAGACTGTATCTCTCCAAAAATCACAATTTATAAAATGAAAGTCACACAGTCATCAAATTATTCTGTGTGTTCCTTGAGTTTTTTGGCATGCTCCTAAATACAACACTTGCTAGGATGGGTAACATGCTACCATAATACATCTGTAGAGCCTTTGGAGTAAAACTGTCATACAATACAGCTAGGTCAGTATGGAAGGGAGTTGTAGTTTTCCACATTAGTGGTCTTGCATGTATAGATAACTTTTATCCTTCAGAAGAAATAATAGACTTCCCCAAAACTACCAGTTTCCCCTACCCACTAAAATTCAGCAGTAGAAGCAGTTTTAAAAGAAAGGACAGGAGTGCATGGTGTCATGGTTTAAACCTGGATAGCAAAGCACTGAACTTCTGTTGATGTTCAGAAGAAACAATGAAACAGCAATACTGATTTGATTCCTGTGGTTAGTCCTATAAAGTTAATTTAAAAAAGTCTTGAAAATGGAAAAGGTCTAAAAATGTGTTCCTACGTAATGATTCAATATTCAATTTACATTACTAACTTTAAAAGAAGAAACAAAAATGAATAATATACAGAATTGGAATCAGTTTTGTTCAGTTTCCTGCCACTTTTGTTTCTCCTGCTATAATGTTTTCCAGATCTGGTGATCTTTCATATCCAGAGGCATCGGGCAGGCATGTCAACTATCCTAACTGAAAAAAGGTACTGAATTAATTCTTGTTGGTAATATGCTTTTCTTATCTGGATATATAAAAAAGAATCCCCTGTTGAATGTGAAGTGTGTCATACACATACCATAGATGGGTGTTCATGTGTATGTGTAAATATACATGTGTACAGTGGATATTATTTTCCATATTCTTTTCATACTAATAATGAATAAAACAAACAAGACAAAAAACCACCAAGGTAATCTTTGCTGTTAAACATGGAATAGAAATTTCCGGATGTTTCCAAGTAGCATAGATGGGTTTGAATACTGGAATAAGTATATGAGCTGACTGTGCATTAAGTGATAAGACATACCAGAGATAAATCAATAAACATTGTCCAATACCTTTCCTAAGTGAAATGCAAGGTGTGTACGGGTGCAAACAAAAAAATTAACTGTAGGATTTATTTTTTTTTAATTGT
>CM050690.1:77429141-77494828 GCA_027574665.1 Rhynochetos jubatus | reverse complement strand
CCATGTAAGATGTCATGGTTTAACCCCAGTCAGCAACTAAGCACCGAACTAAGCAAAGAAAAATCCTGAGAGTTGAAAAACAGGAGAAAGGCTAAAGGAAATAACAAACAAGAACTTAATGGAAAAAGTGAAGAAATTAAGAATGAAAGATCCTTCTGGGAATGCTATTCAAAATACTTCTTCACTGGTTTATGACAGTTAGTTGAATGCTAATAAAGACACCAGATGTAATATATGTGTCAGTAAAATTTTAAGGATCTTAGTTTAATTATGTACTAGAAGGGTAGAAGCATATATTTTAATTTATTTTTTTAATGTTTTTTCCAAACCCAAAGCTTTCTGGAAGTGAGAGGAGAGAAACACTCCCTGTATCTGGTTTAATTACAAGTAGACATCCTTAAGTTTATCTTTCCTGATATTTTATATATCCTTATTGACACATCAACATTTTCTGAGGACCCAAATTCCAATTTTCTTTGATATATTCACATCCCAATACACTATAAGTTTCTGACAGCAAGCTCGTACTTTTCCTGACCCAGACTCTGTCCATCTCTCTTAAGAAGTAATCACGGTTTCCTACGTTAAATTGAATACAAAAGTACATTAGGCTGTAATCAGTCTCTTTTTTAGTAGCTGCCATGGCTACATACATTTCCTAACACAGTGACTGAAAAAAAATCTGTAACATTGTTATGTACTTATGTTGTACAATTTTGTCTACAGTAGTAACACTACTTTTGGTCCCACTAAGAGCCATTCTGTGCATTATATACATCTCTAGTCAGATTTGTAGAACCACCTACTTATATATATGAACTATTTTTGCGGGCTCTGGGCACAAATTATACATCTTGCATTTACTGTCTGTCTTATGTTCAACAGATCTCACGTGAATAACTTTTCCCATTGCAGTACTAATTGAACCTTCAGCTTCTGTTTTTAAGTCTCCTTTGACAACTTACTTATAATTTTTCACCTTCTTCTAATGAGGATTTTCATCCTTGTAAAATTCACATTTAAGTCATTTTTCATCCTTTTCTGATTACATCTATTTTTTCCAGCTAATGACCAGTAAAAAACATGTCTCTCCTTTAGATCTGGAATTTGATCCAGCATCTAGTCAATCCAACTTCCTTCTCTCATGCAGTCCATCATAATACGTGTTCCTGTCAATGATATGCCTGACTGCTCTCAAGCCTGTAAATCTGTTCTTCTCACCTGCACTGCACTTAGTAACATATATAAAAGATTTTTCAGCAGCATATAGAATGCAGAATCATGGTCTATAGTGGAAACCACAAATGGCACATGTATCACCAGAATCTTAATTCAGCATAATATATATTGAGGGAACGCCAATGTTTCTTTTCTCAAACGGTGACTCAAGAAGATCAAAGCTTTCTGTTGCAAACTGGTGTAGCACCATAGTGTGTATGGATTCATTCTCTGGGTTTGGTCCAAAAAACATTCATCTCTATTATGGTAACAGTAAGATCATCTTGTCTCTTCAGCTCATGCTGACTCATCTTGATTCATCTTAACTCATGCTTTACTTCTAGAATTTTTCTTTTCGAAAAAAAAAAAAGGAAAAGATGGGACAGATTTCAAAAAGGTAAAATGCATATGTGTAATTTAGGACATTACCTTTTGGAGGTTTTGGTTGGTTGGTTGGTTGGTTTTGTTTGGACAAGATTTAGTCTAGTGTGGAGTTCATGATGATGTAGAGTCCCAAGGCTGCTTCTCTTGGAGTACATTTTGAAGCAAGTATCATTCAGTCCCAAAATGGGCTCTCAGATTTCATAGCAGGTATTTTTACAGTAGCATACTCCAAAGGTATCAAAATTATGTGCAGGTATAGTAATGTGGTTATCCTTGAGACAATTTTTAATGGTGGTAACCTCAATATCAAATATCCATTCAGTCTTCACAATCAGGAAAGAATTTTGTGGCCCTAAAAAACTTGTAGGATTAAATTTTAGATTGGATTTATCCATTGTAATCAATAAACGTTACTTTAAAAATATGAGTCTTTGACATTGGAAAGGAACTTGCACACAGTGACAAACAGATAATTCTAATAGGACAATAAATCTATAGTATTTTTCTTCTACAACCTTGTGTTTGCAGTTGTGACATGATTTATCCTCTCCAAACATAAGACTAAATGAGAAACAAATAATATGCTATACATAAATTAGTGTGGAATCAAATAAATATTGATAATATTTGCAGTTTTATTCTAACTAGAAACCAACTCTTTGAGTGATTAACTCCACATCTCCTCCTTCTTTCTTTTAATTATTTTTCATGCTAGTTACAGACAGAGCTTTTAAGCCAGTCAGGGGAAAGTATATTATTTCCATCCCCCTTTTAAATACTCTATAAAGAACTCTATCGTTCATAATAGCTTTGTTTACTGCGTACTACAGCATGTTCTAATTATCACCTCTGCCTCACTAACCATACGGTTTATATTCTCACACTCATCAGTTATTTTTATGCCCCCTGCAGAAATGAAGTGAACATTAATAAGAATAATTTTTTTCAGGATATAATTTTGGGTGGAATTATGAGAAATACTGCACTAAATAGCACAAATTCAGCTTTGCCTTAGGATATCCCAACATTTCTTTCTTTCTTTCTTTCTTTCTTTCTTTCTTTCTTTCTTTCTTTCTTTCTTTCTTTCTTTCTTTCTTTCTTTCTTTCTTTCTTGCTTGCTTGCTTGCTTGCTTGCTTGCTTGCTTGCTTGCTTGCTTTCTTGCGTGCTTGCTTGCTTGCTTTCTTGCGTGCTTGCTTGCTTGCTTGCTTGCTTGCTTGCTTGCTTTCTTTCTCTCTCTCTTTCTCTCTCTCTTTCTCGCTTTCTTGCTTTCTCGCTTTCTCTCTTTCTTTCTTTCTTTCTCGCTTTCTCTCTTTCTTTCTTTCTTTCTTGCTTTCTCTCTTTCTTTCTTTCTTTCTTTCTTGCTTTCTCTCTTTCTTTCTTTCTTTCTCTCTTTCTTTCTTTCTTTCTTTCTTTCTTGCTTGCTTTCTCTCTTTCTTTCTTTCTTTCTTTCTTTCTTTCTTTCTTTCTTTCTTTCTTTCTTTCTTTCTTTCTTTCTTTCTTTCTTTCTTTCTTTCTTTCTTTCTTTCTTTCTTTCTTTCTTTCTTTCTTTTTCTTTCTTTCTTTCTTTCTTTCTTTCTTTCTTTCTTTCTTTCTTTCTTTCTTTCTTTCTTTCTTTCTTTCTTTCTTTCTTTCTTTCTTTCTTTCTTTCTCTCTCTCTTTCTTTCTCTCTTTCTTTCTCTCTCTTTCTTTCTCTCTTTCTCTCTCTCTTTCTCTCTCTCTTTCTCTCTTTCTCTCTCTCTCTCTCTCTTTCTCTCTTTCTCTCTCTCTCTCTCTTTCTCTCTCTCTTTCTCTCTTTCTCTCTCTCTCTCTCTCTTTCTCTCTTTCTCTCTCTCTCTCTTTCTCTCTCTCTTTCTCTCTCTCTTTCTTTCTCTCTCTCACTCTCACTCTCACTCTTCTCTGTCTTTCTCTCTTTCCAAAACACACAATTCTTTTCTCAGGTTGAGGACTTGAATATCAGATATCAAGAAATTACTGGTAAAATATACAGCTGCCTTTCTACATTTTATGTGTCCAAAGCATGTAAGTTGAAGGAATTATAATAATGTTACTATGTTTTGGCTAATAATTTTCCCTCTTCCACTCTCTAACAAGAAATTGCCGCTACAGACTATGATGGATCCTGCCCACACAGCTGAATATCCAGTCTTTTTATGTTGTAGCTACAGCCATGTGCACGTGAGAGGATGGCCAATTGTCTCCCTGTTTGCAGGAGATATTTAATGCTTTTGCTACTAGACATCGCAGAAGGTCAGGAGGGAGATGGATGGTGATAAACTAACAAGCAAAATTGTTCTAACAAAGCATCTGTAAGCAACTGCTTGATCAAAATGACAGACATCAATCAAAATAATAACTTCAAATATGAGATTTTCAATTAGCGAGGGAACATAAATAAATGCGTCTGGAAAATAAGCATAAGGGATTTGGGAAGGAGACAGCACATACATAACAAAAGAAAGAGAGAGGCAGTAGCAGGAAAAATGGACTGATATACACAAAGAAATGTGCACAGAAACAGACTTATAAACAGGTCTGCTGGGAGATACCCAGATAAAGAGAAATATTACAAATATTGTCTCTCGCTTGCACACAGAAAATTCTTGCCAGAGCTTTGCAAAGACCTTACACTGTACTTTGCATTGAAAGGTAAAAATAAAGAAATATAATTAATAATTCAACCCCTCTGCTATATATCCCCTCACCTTTTAAAATTTTCTCTAACACAGACGTGCTTGTAAGAAATGTTTATCAAAAGTGTAATCAAATTGAGAAGCATATTCAGGATGAGTGCCTCTTTTTCTATTTCCTCACCTCTGATGTTGTCATCTGCATCAGTGGAAAATGGGTATAAAACGCAGTCCAATCAAATGACAATATTTTACTTCAACTTCACACAAGATGATATGCAACAAGGACTCGTTGTAAATCTCAAACAAAAAAAAATAAAAGACACCACCTCCATCTCAGGCAAACCTTGATCTGCAGGTTGTTGAAAGATGCAGGATACACCAGGGAAGTGTTATTATGTACAAATCCGGTTCTTAAATTCTCATCAATGTTAATGTTATTGGAGTGGATAGATGGAGTTTTTGTCTAACATGGCACGGCCACTCTAATGTCTTCACAAACAATTTTAAACTGATATATGTATGGGCTTCAAGAATCTTGGTGAATAAGATCTAAACTCTACACTTGTCCTCCTCAAAATCTCTGTACTGTGACCTTGTTTATATTTGTCTTTATGATAAGTTTTCAAAGAGTGAGTGGAGGTTTAAAATGTACCAAAAACTTTAGGGATGAGAATTAGAAAACAAGTGAATTCAAAAAAAAATCCAAAAGAAAAGGAGAAAACTAGGTTCCAGTTCTTGCTAAAAAACCTGAAGGGCTCAATTAACAAGCCTCCTTGTATGAATCAAGACCTCCATTTTCATGCTGCTCTAACAGTAACATAAAAAAACATATCACTGGGAGAGCTGGATGGGAAATAAATGATTCAGTGTTATTTATTGTCAAGTTTTCAGAGAGATGTAAAATTTCTTCATGAAAGTGATACTTATTTCAGGAATAGCAAGGCTGGATTCTTGATTCACCATTCAGGCAAGCCCAATGCCTATTACCAATTACTTAAGACAAAGATACATGGGATTTTTAACAGGCCAGGTAAAGAAGATGCCCCTCATTGTGCCATTCAGGGTTTGGATATCCTTTAGTTTGCGAAAGAAATTCTGACTGAGGTAAATCTAAATCACATGTGTGATACATATGACTATATAGGAAAAATCTTATAAGCATCAATGAATTCTTGTGTATGAATTAGTCTGGAAAATTGAAATGCTTTATGACAGAAGCCATTTTTAAAGTGAAGTGGACAAGAAAAAAGTGGTACAAATTGCCACAGCTGCTTCTTGAAGTTTCTCTTGTCCATTTTTGCAGAAGACATTCTGGAGATTCAGAAGACTGAACAGACTGTGATAAAGAGTAAGAGACTTTGGAGACACTAGAGGAGATAAAGATATAAGGCCTGATGAGACATATATCCAGAAAAATAAAAATAGAAGTCAGAGAATAAAAGGCTAAGCCTGTCAGCAGGACACTGCAAGAACTATTTGGATATAAGCAGGAAGTAATTATCGTCCGTTGAATGGTAGCTTGTATGAAATGAACTGCAACAGTCAGTGGACAAGTCTACAGAATGGGAATGAAATCATCAGAAACACACATGGACAGGTCAGAAAACCCAAAATGGACCACAGACACACAAAAATTTCAATTTGTACGGTTGTATCACATGTGCCACTTAGCAGTAACTCTTAGTAGTCGAAGTACAGCTATCACTGGATGCGTGTATGTCATTGTCATTGACTCATAATGTCCTGAGTGAATCTCTATTCATTTAAGAATTATGGAACTGTATTTTTTTTGTGTGTTCAAAGGCAAACATTTCACAGAATCACAGAATTGTTAAGGTTGGAAAAGAGCTATAAGATCATCATTTGATCCTTGGTAGTTTTTTTATGGGTTCAAGGGCAAACATCTGGTCCATCATTTTTACTTATTTAGGTTCAGTTCTAATTGTGCTTGTGATTTTACTTTCTCTGTGGTGGGGTACTTGCCCTGTTTTATGCTAATTATCTGTCAAAGTGTCTCACAGCTCCGGAATTTGGTTTCCCCTTGAGCAGCTCCAAGTTTATTAGTTTGACCTTATCAAGCTTCTTTTAAGGCAGCTCTCAACATCAGTCTAAAGTTACAACTGCCCTTCATTCTTATTTTCACAATTACAGCTCTTCTGAACTCCTCATTGTCAACCCAGCAGACTTGAGTCACTTTACCTAAGGCATCTCTCAAAACACTAGGCACCTGTGGTATAGAAGGATGAGGAATGGCGGAAACACATGGTAAAAGCACATAAGTGCTCTTCTCTCACACACATTCCTCTTGGTTTCCTTTGTTTGTCACTGACCTGAATACAGGTGCATCAGCAACTCTTTCCCCTAAAATATGGACTTGGGAATTTTAGAAGGAGAGCAAGTTATGGCATACAAACACCCACCCCTTGTACCTTTTTGTTTGAAAGCAATTTTCAACCCCTTTTATTGTTCCAGTTATAAAATCAGCCTTTCTTGCAACAGAAACTGTGGATGAAGGACTATTTCCAAAAAGATTTCCTGAATCCAAAAACATCACCTCAGTTCTTTATAAATGTTATTTATAAATGTATATGCATGATCTTACACACACACATATAAGAGCTTGTTGTGGTTTCATTCTGGCTAGCAAAATACCAAGAAGCTGCTCTCAGAAATCCCCCCTCCCCTCCTTCAGTGGAGGGGAAGAATTGGAGGAAAAAGAAATAGGGAAGCTCATAAAATTGAGGTAAGAACTATTTACTAATTAAATCTAAATTAATATTTACAAGTACTAATAGTAAGTAATGAAAATAAAACGTATGATACAATATGATACCATTTCTCACTACTCACTGACCAACACACAACAAGGTGCTGAGTAGTGAGAGTCGGATCTAAAGAGCCTGAGAGCCACACCCCGAGAGTGATCACAGACTGAGAGCCGCAGCCTGAGGGCTGGAGTCCGAGAGCTCTCACAGCAGATTCCGAGTGAAACCTATTAGCAATAGCATGACTGGGAAAACTAAACAAACCCACCAAATCCCCCATGAATGAGCCAGCACAGAGTTAGCAAAGCAGCTAACACAGGAGACAGAGGGAGTGTTAACAAGTGCCAGGAAGTAAACAAGGAAGAGAGTAAGGGAAAGAGAAATGGCTCCCGGAACCCCTCCTCACCTAAGCCCTGAGCATGACATACTATGGAATGAATTACTTCCTTGGTCAGTTTGGGTCAGCTGTCTGAACTCTGTGTCCCCTACACTGCCTGTAGTGAGACAGCGAAAGCTGGGAACGCAGCTGCAGGGTCAGAAGCAGAGAAGGACCTTGAATTCAGTGCAGGCAATCCCCAGCACCAGCTAAGACCTTATCAGTGCTGCTGATCAGCATCCAGGAACACAACTCCTTAGCAGCCACAGTAAAGAGAGTTAACTCTTTCCTGACTGAACCCTGCACACAGTTATAGCAGGACTGATGAACTGCATTATCTTCAAATGACCATGCTACTTTGGTCTGTCATTTCTTTCACATTATCTGTATTAAAACCAACGAAGCAAGCAACCAAACAAGCAAGCAAACAAACGAAAAAAGAGTTAAGTGAAATCATCACCTGCTTTAGCTACCAAAAAGCTTTAATTCACTGCCTGAGGATATGCCTTTGGACTTTCTGGAACAGATTAATGGAATGCTGGGACTCCTAGCATGTGATCCTTTGATTTTGTATACATAATCTAGCCATTATCAGTTCCTTAGATTTCTTTAGTTTTCATTACTTCCCTAGATTTTCATACAGCCCAGCTGTGATCTGTGTTCAGGAGATGATCTTT
Source organism: Rhynochetos jubatus (assembly GCA_027574665.1). Lineage (NCBI taxonomy): Eukaryota > Metazoa > Chordata > Aves > Eurypygiformes > Rhynochetidae > Rhynochetos > Rhynochetos jubatus. Next base: position 77,486,777 of record CM050690.1, on the reverse strand, counting down.
CTGTCCCATAAGTGTTGCAGAACACTGCACTCTTCCAAAATAACTATTAGTTCTGTGCTCAGTTGGTTGTTAAGTGGATAGTTTTGGTTAAGTTGTTAAATTGTTTTTGTAACTTATCCTGAAGGCATCTGAGAAGTTCCCTTTCACAGTATGTCCTTACAAATCTAGACAGATAAATTAGAGAACCCCATTCTATATTCTCAAAGAAAATATACATGTTGCCTGTTAGACAGCATTAGCCAAGCAGTGCAGATTTATTCTTTTCATCTTTCCTTATGACTCATTGCCTACAACTTCTTGATAATTTTGTTCACTTTGCTCTGAAATATATCAAACTTAGGACATCTCACATGGCACTTTCCTTCTTTATGTCCTCCAGAACAATCCACAAAGTGGAAGGACAAATCTTTACCTTCTCATACACTACTTTTAAGTCTCTACTTTTGACACACTTTGTCTTTCTCTTCTATACCTTCCCTCAAGTTACTCTGACGTGTTTCAATGCCACTTCCTCTTCTGTTCAATTATATCCCTTCATTTTACTTCAAAAACAATGTAATTGGGTCATTTCTGTGACATCCAACTGTAGACAACCATCCTACAGACAAAATGGGTCCCAGGTACAAGAAAATCAGGAGACAAAGAGTTGTTTCTTTTAGAGCTTTAGCTTGTTGATCTACATTTAGGATGATGGCCACAAACTCCAGTGAGCTGGGATTTTCCCAGGCTAATGACCCATTATATTTAACAGCTAGAGTATGACAGAGTTTTAAAAATTGTGAATTCATTTACTAAAAAAGAGGTGAAAGTTCAAATTTTAAGCGATAGTATTATGTCTCCTCCCTAATAAATGTATAATTAGTTATGTATATAAAGATTGTATATACAGAACATACTAATCCATTTACTATGTTGACTGTCCATACTTAATTATGATAATCTCAATGTTCTATTAAATAGACAAGCAAGACAAAAGCCTCCCAGAGAGATTTGTCAGTAGTATTTTAAGAGCTGATACAGTTTACCTCTAATCCTCCACTAACTCATTAAAGTCTGGGCATAAGACTATTTTTTCCTCCATATTCTGTTCTAATCATACCTTATTTGCCTTTTTTTACCTCACATACTTACAGCTTGTGTGTGTCTCCGGGACAAAAGAAAGAACTTTTATTGACATTAATGAGTGATTTTTATACCTATCCAGGGCTGAATAGGCCTCTGAATTTGATGTGGCATGGCTAAAAAAAATGACTTGTCTCTTCATCCCCTTAGATTCTGTAAAAGGACCAAAAGAAAAAAAAAAGTAACAAATACAAGTTGAAAAGAATAGTTAGCAACTCATAGGAGAGCCATTACAATTCATAAATGAGGGTTACACACTCAATCTCTTTCTCTTTTTATGTATAAAGTGAAATAGATAGAACTCCCACACATTTTTTCCTCCAGCCACTTTGAATATTGTTCACTCTTGTTCTCAGCTTTGCCAGTGATAAAAGGTTTATTCCACATATTCCCAGGCGATGGTAGAGCAAAAAGTATACCTAATGTGGCTGTCCAATGCATTGACATTCATATTTAGTCTCTAAAGTCAAGTCATTTCAGAGGAAAGGGAAGTACAATTTGCTATGTAATGCACTGAGACAATCCTATATCTCTGACTGTGTTTCATGACAGATCTTATAAAAGATCGTAAATTACTATCTGTTGAAATATATGAATTTAATGGATTCCATTAATGCACACACCTGCACATAAAAGATTTTGCAAGCCAAAAGATATGATCAGTCAAACAGGTTTAATAGTTATTAATTACAGTTGCCCACTATTTATTCCTCACCAACATAGAAATGTTAAAGCATTTTAATACCTATACTCTTGGATGGCATGCATAAAAGAGGGAAAGAGTCTTTTTCTTTTTCTTTGTAATCAGTCAGCAAGTTACCCAATGTTTTAAAATCTTTGCTAGACATTTTCTGAGACAGGACCCTTATTTTTCTGCATATGCTTCAGAAAACCACAGAGAGACTTCTTCACAAATCTTTCTGTTCTTCTGATTCTGTGTTACTTAGGCTAAACTCAGAAAGCTTCAGTTTGGGTTTAAAATACTAAAAGATTTCAGTTTTTTGTTAGATATATTTAAAGTCATAGGAAATGCTTAAAAAAAATCCATCATGTTGTTGCCTTGTCAAATGATTTGTTCTCCTCCTGAACTACAAGTTTCCACAAGAAAAGTGAAGCCTCAAAATTCAGAAGTTGGAATTAATTAAAACCACCAAGTATTACATAACAGACAGACTAGAAATTGATGAATCTGGGCTATTGACACAACAGCACCAAATTTAATGAAAAATGTATCAAAAATGCAGGACAGAGAAACCTATTATCCAAACAAGGTTAATGGATGTCCTGTGAAACATCCCAATGAGTCTGGCCTCTGGAGTTTGAAATGGACACTGTGAAGGCCAGTGGATAAATTCTTGCCCTTGTCTAGAGAAAGATTTTAAATATGTTCATACCTTGTGCTCTGTGATTACATCTAACCATACCAAATGGCACTTCACAGAGACATTGTGACTGCGGTGACAGCATATTGCTTGAAAGTAGATCTACCCCTGACTTCCTCTCTGCAGCCTTGTTTTCTAGCCTGTGAAATAGGTTAGTCACATTTAGCCTTACATCTTAAAGGGTTTTGAGATCTGCAGGTATAAAAAGAATATATCATTAATTACAGACCACACACTGCCTTATTGCCTTGGATAATCTCTGGCATTGCATCTACTGACTTTTCCATGTTATACATCACAACAAAAAATATAAGGTAAAGAGCAATCAGAGTTTAAAATAATTTTAAATTATTCCAAAACCATATTGACCTGAGTCAATGAAACAAAATGGGTTTATACAACATAATGTTACATACATACTAGGTAATATTATTAGTTGGGCAAAGGAGCCACCCTCCTACTGTACACATCCACACTCTTATCAGAGAGTATAAATGAAGTAAAAAACTCCTCCTCCCAAGAGCATAAATCTGTTACACCTCTTGTTAAAATGTAAACAGAAGCACTTATTGCAATTATTCTAACTGAAATTTGCCATTTGTGCAAAGTCTTTTGTCATTCAAAATCTTTTTAGTTTGTTCCTTTGCTGGATCCTAATGCACCGGATTCCTTGTCCTGTACTTTTGCTAAATAAATAGAAGCTGAGTATGTTATTGGCCATAGATATATTGCCACAGAATCTGCTACTTATTGGTATCACAGTTTTGGGGATTTCATAATTTTTTATTCTACTATCTTAATGCATAGTGATATATGCCTGTAATTGCTAATACTCATGGGATGCAGTAAAGGCAATGAGCACAATGTTTTTGAGCTGGCGACCTGTTCCTTAGATGCAGAGTATCCACTACAGCCAGCTTACTCTATGAATTATTGATCAGATCCTCTGAAATTAGGGAAGAGGTAGGCATTGATGAACACAATAAAAATGGGAATTTCCAAAATTGAAAATAACTTCAGAAAATTCAAGCACAGGTTTGGTGGCCAACCTGAATTACTTGTTTATTGAAGGATAAGGAGGTGTAGCGAAGTGTGTCTTTTAACTTTAGGATTTACATGCATGACTGTTGACCACTGTTAGCTATGGATAACAGCAATGGGGAAAAAAAAAGAATCTCTTGATTCTTACTGATGATGATCCTTAAACAAAAATAAATTAAATATTTTAAGGATTTATTTCTTTAGAGTACGGAACTTTAATCCAAGTTCATACATGGTCTCTGTTAGGAAGTCTCTGAATGTCTGGACCTTTCAAAACTTTCAGAAGAGACTGATAAAAACCCTTTAATAACATTGTCACAAAAAGGAGCTGAGTAGATTACTCAAAAGCCATTGTTAGAGCTAAAGTTACCTATTCTTCTGGGCTGCTATTCACTGTATGTTTTTACTTCATGCTTGGTATAAAATGCTTCTTTCATTTGGAGTGTAGAGAATTTTTAAGTCATGAAAATTCTAATCTCTGCTACAAGGGCCATGGTTTGCCTTACGTTATTATATCTTATGTTACGTTGTATTACGTTGCATTATGCTACATTGCCTTACGTTACTTGATATTAAGCTTTATGGGGATTTTTATGCTATGTTTTCATTCTGAAACCTCAGTAGGCTTTGGTGTTCAAGTCCAACAGAGATCTTGAGAAGTACTTGAAACAGAATTACATTTCAGTTAAATCAGGTATATATCTATAGCTAAGTATACCTTTTCATACTTTTCTGAATGTCTGGATTTGTGACATTATTTCCTGACAATAAGAATGATTCAGAAACAGAGCTGTATATCCCATTAATAATGAGAGATGAAAACACTGCCTAAACGTACTTCCTGTTCTGATGAAAACTTTTGTCTACTTTGGAGACAAGTTGGTTGATATCACTCCGCAACAAGACTTTCCACATTGTTGTCACAGTCTGGGAAAAACCTGATTCATCAATTCATAGAGGAAGACTCTGTTAAAAGGAGAAACCAGAATGCTGAGGAGAACTGGCAGAAGGGTAATATTTGGATGCTTTTCTACAACAAGATGCAAGATAGGGGTATTCAATGAAAATCTAAATGGCTATACATAGTGTGGATTTCCTTAAAACAATTGAACAAACAAACAGGTAATTAGCAAGGTAAAAAATACATGGAAAAAAAAGATTCTCATTGCAGAAAAATAATTTTGCTGATTTTTTCACCTTACCACTTTGTTTTTGTCATCATCAAGATGTTTCTTCATTCTTCACTAATGAATTTCAAAAAACTACTCATCTTTTAAGCACAAAATAAGTCAAATTCTTTCAAAAGAAAAAAAAAGGCAAAAAGATAAACTGATTCTCAGCTGGCATAAACTGACAGAGTCCCATTAACTGAAATAAATTTACTCCAACTATCGTTATCTGAAGATCAAGACCTCCAATTGAATTAATGTTTTCATTGATTTATGAAATGAAAAAAAAAAAGTCTGTCTGTGTGTCTTGCTATGAAGCTACCTACATAACATTTCTGCTTACATAGACACATTATTTTCATTGAATGTCTGGACAGTGTCTGTTACAGTTCTGACCAAATTTGAAATTGTGATGAAAAATAAACTCCTAAGAAAAACTTCTATTTTCCCATGAATCCAGCCCATTTTAGACAGCACAGTGAGGAAAATATGGTTTTTTCATCACAGAGGAAAAAAAAAAAAAAAGAAAGAAATAAAAAAGAAAACAAAGACAGTATCTTATGTGGAAGTATTTGTAACAATAGACTTTAATTTCTTATCAGCCTGTTGTGAGTACAAGGTTAAGAGTCATCCAAAAAGAGAGGGAACATTCTACTTTACTTTTCAAGTATCCCTATTCACTCAGCTTAAATAACAAGGGAGAAAATTTGGCATGCTAATTTGGAAACATTGTTGAAATTATTGGTATTTCTACTGGGAAAAAAGGAAGAGAATGAAAAGGTAGACAAATAGAGAAAAGAACTATAATGCTTGAAACAGGCAATGGCATATACAATTATTGTCAATGGATAAATACAACATTGTGCAAAAGATCAGCACAAAGCTTCAATTTCATCTAAATCCCACGTACATTCTGAAATTAGTTAAGAAGGCACATCATCTAGAACTAGACCTATTAATTATTCCCCTCCCCCCCTTCCCTATATACTGTGCTGATAAATGCTTTAGTAGATTAGTTAAGATTAAAGTAGAATGGCAGATGATGCTGGCTTCAATTTAAGGTTTATGAGGATTTTGGCCATGTAAACAATGTATAATATCAGAATTTTATACACAGCAATGGAGTTTTTCTTGTTTTCCACATATAGACCAGATCCCAGGCAGATTAAAGAAAAAAAGTTACTGTTAATTATTTAATTGGAAGAAAATAAGTCCATTGTAGAAGATGTCCATTGTAACTGTTTGGACTGGCCCCAGGCAGCCAGCTCTAGGTGACAGGAAGGGTGGACCAGATGACCTCCAGATGTTCCTTCCAAATTCAGCCATGTTGTAATTCTGCAACTTGGAAGGATAGTGGCCCTTCAGTGAAGGTGTTGCTGCTTTTATGTATCTTGCGTATTTATTTACTGCAAAGTAAGCTGGCTTTCGGTGCATGCTACCAGCAGGTGTGTTGGGACAGCCCTTATTCTATTTGTAGACTGGGGAAGATAACCAGGCTTTAACAGTTTATTTTCAGAGGGAGAAAGTTTCTGATATTAGATTTCCATTTCATAGTGTTCAGATTTATGATGAGTCATAAAACCATAGAGTGAGACTTAATGTAAGTGTTATTTAATGATACCAGAGGTACCAAGCATCATGTTATTATGGTATCCAGAAAGTTAACGTGTTATCTCTCAGCCTTGCTAGAAAACGTATTGAAAATCAAGTTGCAAGATTTTCATCATTGTGTTTTGTAAGACTCCTTCATAGATATTTTTCCATGTGCTTACACATACATAGGTAAGAGACCTCTCTTATAAACACAGTCACTGGATCAATAGAAGAAAACATTCTATCTGTAGTAGTGGTTATAATGCTTCAGTTGAAGGATGGCCAGGTTGTTTCCACCCAAATTAAAATACTGAAAAGTAAAATCATAAGACCCTGAAAACTTTCTAGTCTGTTTTCCAAAATGATGGATACAGAAGGTTTTTAAATATACATATTTATATGTATTTATTTCATCAGGAGATTTAAATTAAAAACAAGCCTTTAGCCCTAAAGCTGCACAAGATCCAGGTTTCTGCTAATTTCAGTTGCAATTGACTACTCATATATGTAAGATGTTCTTTAGACAGTATATATATATATATATATGCACACTAACCCTTTCTCTAGCACTGAAAATTAAAAAAAAAATTCAGTAATGATAACTCAAGAAGTTCTGAATCCTTATCATAGCATAATCCAGGAAATTCATGCAAATACTACATTTTTATGCCTAGATCTGGTCACCACATGTGTCAAATGGATAGTCAGTGAAGTACCTACCTACATCAGATCATATTGTACACTCTCCAAGCCTTAGAATGTATGTATTTTTCATCTTGCACAATACTGAGCAGATGGACCTTGACTGTTAAGAGCCCTCAGCAACCAATATGCTGTTCTTTGTAAAGTCTTTCCTGTTGTGGAAAAGGGGAAAAAATAGTATAGAGAGTATTTTACTGCTTCAATTACAGTCCGTTTTTAATGAGCTCCCCTCCAGACAATACACTGTCCACTAGAATTCAGTCTTTGAATGGAATAAAACCCCAACACTCTTGTTTCTTTCTGGTTTATAAGAATCTGTCAATAACTACGGGCCAGATAGGTATCATTTCTGTTATGGACAATTTGTATAAATGTAAATATAAAAATAGACATAAATGCCTATATATGCATGCACAAATTCATGTGTATTTGTGTGTGCTTGCACATGTACATATTCCATCTGTGTATATTTTTAAATAGGCAAACAGAATCCTTTTTACTCTCTTAGAAGTTGTTATAGCCTCCCATAGCAACATCTGACAGATAAAGAATCTCACATCAAAACAAATTGTACATTGAGGACACTGGTGACTGTTATACCAACATTATAGGCCTGATTTAAATCCACAGAATTAAGCAGCTTCCCATTGAAAGTCTAACCTCAGCTCACCAAGCTATGATATAGCTTCACATATGGCAAATGACATCATGTCCTCTTCTATTTGACATAGAAAAATGAATTAGAGTGACTGGGAGTCTTTATGCCAAATTTCCTAACTTTGTAGGTTTAAATCTTCCCCCATATAATAATATTATGGAAACTACTGTTTTGATGTTGGAGGAGATATCCAGTCCTGCAGCATTTATATTCTATTTCTCTTGGTTTAGAGGAATTTCTTCTCCTGGGTCAGTTCAACTGAATAGCATAAAATAGAAAGACACTTCCTTCTGGCAGGACAGGTGGAAATTTTATGCTCCAGGACTGTTCAATAATGATCTTTGGCTGCATTCATATACACAGACACAGCAGTTAGCTGTTAATTTGAAGACTTGCAGCATGGAGAATATAATTCATGAGTCTATGCCCTTTCACACACACTCTTCAATAAAAGAAATTCTTCAATACTTGTCACTACTTTGAAGTACAGAGTTTCTACCTCAACTTCCAGCCCCTAGAAACTAATGTAGTTATCACCATGTTTTGTCTTTAGAGACAAGCAAACATAAGCATCACAATGTTCAAGACTAAAGGGTTAACTGTCAATGCAAGAGGAGACATTCATAATCTCACTTCAGCAATGGTTGTTTTTAACTTTGTTCTTTTCAATCTCACAGTTCATGACTTTCTGGTAGCATAACTATTCCATATAGGTTGCCCTGTTTGTTTATTTTTTTGTAATTGCAATATTCATTTTCAACATGTTGTTTGTTTGTTTTGGGTTTGTTGTTGTTACTGTTATAAGTTGAGTGAATAATTTAAAACTGTGAAGCTCACTGATGGTTTAGCATTTGCTTGTGACTTGGACGTCTACAAATAAAGTAACATAACCTTAGCTCCATTCACAAACTCTCAGAAACATGTCAAATATTTTCTCAAGAACAATAAAATAAGACATTAAAATCACAGTAATGTTTATTTTCCTGCCTTAAAAATGTTCATTGATTGACATGAACCTATTTTATTTTTATATGAATCAGTATAAAATATTTTGCTCAACATTCATAATGGACTTTTCCTTGGTTCAGCACATGAATTTGCCTAAAAGTAATTAAAATAATTTGTAGTTTTGGCTTATACTACATTTTTTGATATTAAGCCCCACAGCTGAATTACCTGCTGTGATAAAGTATGACAAAGTATAGCAAAAAAACCAATTTTGTTTGCTTGTCTTAACCTGCGTGCCTAATAGATAAAGGGAGTGAGAAGTGTTGAATAAATGTTAAATATTAACAAAACCTTATATTTACACTAAGGAATCATTTTTATACCTTTCCTAATGTGATTTTTTAAATAATAACTGGCATATCAAAGGATAAAACTGAAATTCACATGACAAAGGATAAACCTACATCAGAATTTAGGAAGGAGAAATTAATAGATATTTCTGCATTTCTTACCATATAATTAACAACATTATATTGCAAAACTTCCCCTGGAATAATGCTTACCTTCACAAGAAGTATGGCAAATCTTATAAACAATTTAAAGATTTTTCATTCTGAGGAAACTACCTGATCAGAAATTATTTGTACACTTCTAGAATCAGTTTTGCTTGCCCAGACTGGGCAGTGATTGAAGATTTCTTCTATGGAATCAATTTGGAGAGGCATTAAAAATTCCTAGTACTAGCCACATCTGGAATCTCTGTATTGATAGCAGTCTCAGGGCAATGAGTGCTCCTTTTGTAGACAGTTTATATCACTAATATCAATACTGATTGAAGAAAAAAGGCAATAAAATTATAAAATAAATAATAATCATTTCAGTGATATTTATATTGGGGTTAAAATGGCATCGGCAGTAGTCTGATAGCTTTGACCTAAGTCCTGCATGTCAGAAGTCTTTAGCACCTCCATAATATGCCTGGGAAACCAAGAGTGGCTAGGAGTGCAAGATGATATTCACAATGTCTTCGTGTTCTTGTTGCAGACATTGTGGACTGTTTTTGACCGTTGCCTGTGACTGACCTTTACTTATCCACAGCTTTGTTTTGTGTCATTCTCTCTAAAGATCATCCAAATTAACTCTGAAACCTCAGAAGGAACTTTCTGGATCTGTCACAGTGTACATTAACACTCTTTCTTTCATTTTCCTTTCCTGTGTCTTCCCTCACCCTGTTCCAGGGAACATCTGCTCAGAAATAAAACTGATGATTTAATCTATATGAAATATTAACTTATTTTTAAAAAGAGAGTTTTTAAGACAGGGGACAACTAATTTCATACACTTAACTTATGTGTATGATAATTCACTTATGCCCATCTCTTTCTGACAAAGTCCCTTCATATTTAAGACTATTGTTTTATTTCTTCACAGGTCTTCATCACTTACTAGCACTTGCAAGACACAAATTACATGTTTTTAAAACTGACTTTCCTAGGTGCCCAGAGCTTCATGCCCTTGTCCCAGTACTGGGTCATTCATTCGAAACTAGAGGTTGTGGTCACTTCCCACGCACACGAGGGGATGTCTCTTCCCTGTCTTAGACATCAAACAATTAGATGTCTAAATATGACTACATCAGACTACTCTTCTCAAGAGTATGTTCAGGAGGGGATTTATTTCATATTAAGAGAGGAGTGAGAGAGGGTAGAAGATTTGTTCCCTGAAGGTGTCAATAACATCACTTCCGTCCTTTGTGGCATTCATCCAGGTTATTATGTCTCACATTCCCAACTTGAGAGGAAATTATCAGTGTTTAGACTGCTATCAAACTGTAAGGAACTGGCTCCTGGTACACATGTGCATCATCCAGCACAGCACGGTCCTCCCTTCTGCCCCTTCTAGGCACTACAGTGGTCTCTGTGGCGACATGTTTATTACACTGACAGAAGACAATCTGATGTCTGCTTTCAGGCACAAGACACACTAGACTGCAAAGACACTTTTGTCCAAGTAAGGTATACAGGATTCATCCACAAAATTAGGCTAGAAGCTCTCTCATATCTGTGTCCTAATGAACCTGAAAGAGAATAATATTCTGAGAGCAGGGAGGAGAGGGAAAGATTAAAGGGCAAAGAGAAGTGAAGAGGTTAGAACAGCACAATGGGCAAATGGATTAATGTGTTCAACGGAATAGTTAAACCAATGTAAATGAAATTGTCCCTCTCAGTGATATCAAGTGCTAATGTACACCATGGTACCTTCTGTTCTTCTGCAACCCTCACTTTTATTGTCCTTCCAGCAAATCAGGTTTTATTCTTAAACTCTTCTTGATACAAATGCCTCTGGCAGATTTTCAAACCCTGGTGCTTTCCAAAGAAAACCACACCATTCTCCCACTACCTCTTTTCTCAGATTCTGCATTTTAGTCTCTGGAGGTATCTCCTTTACCCAAGCTCTGTAGAATATATCTATACATGGGGATGAAGCTCTAGGGGACAGAGGGTGCAAACACTTGCAGGATTACCACTGTCTCTCAGCAAAGTATTAGTCTTAGTTCAACTTTTATTTAAAGCCCTAAACTTTGAACAATTCTTACAAAATTCAATGGAAAAAAGTTTCAGAGACACTGCCCGCAGCTGGTCAGACATGAACAAGCTCTAATCAGGAATCCACAAAGTGATGGTTAACACAAATTTTCTTAGCACATGGCCCAGGCAGTGATGGGACAGATTCAAAGTCTGTTAGATATAAAAGTACTTCCCTTGGTTTAGGAAGCCCTTAGGCTTGCATTCACATAGGTTGTTAAGGAAGGCTTATGGTGTTCTTACTCTGGTTTTGTACTTACAGTCAGGTCCAACAAAAAAAAGGGTATGGGATTATCTCAACATGTGCTCCATCACTTTTCATCCTTTCCTTTCTTTTTGTTTTTTAATATCAAGTGAAACTTTGTAAGCCTGATTAGAGAGAGATATCTACATACAGTCATTTAGGTTTAAGAGAACGTTAAAAAGACTGCATTGTTTATGGAGCACAAGCAAACCTTTTCTGCATTCATCTCAAAAAGGCAAGGTAGGAATATCCTACATTAGCAAGTGCTGCCTGGTTTTGTTTGCATGTTATCTTATGTTTGTTTGCTCATGAACACTCTAAGTAGCAGCTGTTTAGCCTTCCTCTTCCTTGCCAATAAAACAAACAAAGAATTGGTCTTCCAACCACTGGAAATTGACTTTTCAAAGGATTTTTAAGTATCCTGGCAGTCAGCCACAATTTGGTTAGCCTGACATCATGGCACAAGTAGTGTGAGAAACAAACGCAGCCTGCAGTTTGATTTCAATTCCTGACTTTTCCAGCAGTCATCTAATCCAGCATTATAGAAAGAAAATTCCAATTAGCAATTGAGGTGAGAATTAGGTTTGTTATTTCATGATATTTTTTTTATTATTTCAATTTATTTCTGTTCCAAAAGTCAAAGAAAAGTAAAAGGCAGTTATAAATTCCTCTATTAAGGAAAACACATAATGAAATGAAGATGTTATAAATTTTTCTGCAGAACTACTAGAATAAAATATTTTGATCATATTTAAATATTTGATTTTATTTTTAAATAACATCTGAATATAATCTAAAATATCTAATTTATACAGAAGTCATGGTTTAACCCCAACCAGCCACTAAGCATCACACAGCCACTCACCTACTCCCTCACAATGCGAGGGGTGAGAGAATTAGAATGGTAAAAATAAGAAAATTCCTGGGATAAAAATAGTTCAATAAATAAAATAAAATAAAATAAAATAAAATAAAATAAAATAAAATAAAATAAAATAAAACCAAGTCACGTAAATGGAAACAACTGTTCACCACACAGCTACTCTTTCACTTCCCATGGTGGGATGGAGGAGAGAATCAGAAGGGTAAAAGTGAGAAAACCCATAGGTTAAGGTAAAAACAGTTTAATAGGTAAAGCAAAAACTGCACAAAAGCAAAAGAAAGATTTCATTCATCACTTCCCAATGAGAGGCAGATTCAGCCATCTCCATGTAACAGGGCTCCATCACACAATGCTTACCTGGGAAGATAAAACCCATCACTCTGAAACGCCATCCCCACTTCTTTCTTCTTCCCCTAGCTCTATATGCTGAGCATGATATCACAAAGTATAAGATATCCCTTTGGTCAGCTGAGGTCAGCTGTCCCTGCTGTGTCCCCTCCTAACTTCTTGTATGCCCCCAGCTGACTCACTGGTGCATAGTGTGAGGAGCAGGAAAAGATTTGAGTCTGTGTAAGAACTGCTCACCAGCAACAAAAACATCCCCGTGTTATCAGCACTTCAGCACAAATCCAAACCATAGCCCAATACTAGCTACTGCGAAGAAAATGAACCCTGACCAAAACCAACACAATGGAAAAACAATTAGTGGAAACTATGTCCAAATGGTCATTATCCTGACTCAGACCAAAACTAAAGCTTTGTTTCTCTCATCTGTTTAATTTCTTATCTCAGGTGGAGTTTGAAAACATTAACAAGGTTATAAAAAATTACTATAAAGTGAAGTACTGTTTCAAGATTTTTAATCCTAATCAGCACACAAAATATCAGACGAAATTTTGCATAAAAATCACAACATATATATGAACAGAGCAAAATCTCTGAACTTGTGGAGATTTCCTCTTTTTTTTAATTTTATCTAAAATAGAGGATATAGTATGCTCAGTGCTGAGAACAATCTGGACTTTTGTCAAAGGAAACAAGAAATAATCCAAAGTCTTTTTCTCTAATGAATTAGATGCCTGCTCTAAAACGTTAATGAAAACTCTCTCTGTTGAATTCCGTGGGCTTTGGATCAAGCCCCAGATAAGCTGTTCAGCGAGAGCAACTAAAATAAATTGGGAAAAGGTTCTCTGCTTTATGAAGTCATTTTAAGGGAGGTAATGGAACAGCTGTTGCATACATAAAACACACACGTCCCTTCAGAAATGCAGTTGGGCAGAGCCTTGCTGCACAGCACGAGTCGTGGGCATCACCCGACAGCTTCTCTGGCTGAACAGACCACTAGCCTGAGCGCTAACCTCCCAATGACTCCTTAAATCCCTCTGGCCCCTTAAAGGGAAAAACAGCTTCATTAGTTCCTCACATAAACAGCCAGAACATAAACACAACATGCTCCATTAAAATGGTCAAATTAAGCAAGCGGAGAACCTTTTCTATATCATGTCAGCTTTACTGGTTTCCTTTTGGTTTTTGTTTCTCTTTTCTTTCACAGTTTTGGTTTGCATAGTCTCATTTTCAGGGCATCCAGGTGGATACTTATGTAGAACTAACTTTATTTTATACAGATCATTGCAGCTGTGTTTCAAGGATTTTTTTGTTTCTCCTGGCTGAATTTTAAAGTGAGCATGTGGTGACCAAAAATGGTGCATCAAATACAGTACATATAAATTATTGCTGCTCTTTGAGTGTTTATGCTGAGAGAGCCATATCAGGATTTGTCCCTTTTTGTGTTTTCTGCTTGGAATAAAATTCTCCCTCTCCAATGCTTTCACAGCATAAAACCTGATAAAAAGTACATTTAGCTTTTTTGTAGTACTTTATAGTTTGTCATCAAGGTGTTTGAATGTATTTCAGATAAAATACAATGGTCATAGTAGGATTCCTCTAAGACCTAGTTCTGCTCTGAATCTTTAGCAATGTTTTTTTCTTGTTGATCACATATGCATTTACCATTTACATGTTTATGGATGTGTGTACTGATACCGTATTACTTAGTATAAGGGTAAAAGGACAGAAAAGGTGAAGAGTGTTGTGTATGGCCACTCATCTATTGCTAAACTTTTGTTTCTCTCATCTCTTTTTAATCCCTTCTTAATATTTTTTTCATCTTCTCTACAAAATTATACTGTGTCCTTACTGTTGTGTTTTCTTTTCCCCCACCTTGGGCTAGGATTCCAAGAGATACTAATAAAAAAACCTCAATGCCAGACAATTTATACATTTAAGCTGTAAGTTCTCCTACTTAGATTAAAGTTCTCCATGCGAATAGATCTACCCAGTAGAACAAGTGTTTCTTACCAGTGTGAATTGACTTTTGATGCTTTTTTCTGGCCATCCAACTACAAAGACTCATGTTTTTGACTAGTCTTGCCTGTTACCCTTCTCTGCTCCAGATGTTTCCAGTTCAGCCTAGTGCTGTGTTAACAAGGCATGTTTCAACTTCAGCTGTGTTTTGTAAGCCACTGTTTAATTTTGTGGTCTGCAGTTTGAGATATTTCATGTTAACTAGCATTAATGAACTTGTAATCAAGCAGTATTTTCTAGCTGACCAACTCAGGAAACAGAAGATGTACTGAATAGAAGACAACCACACTTTTATAAGGGAAAATTCTTTCAATTATCTGAAAAAAGTTGCCAGAACTGGAATATGAGCCTTTTTAAGTAATTGAAAGTCCTGAGGTGCTGCATATGGTGTTCAATGAGGAAAATATATGCAGAATCATCAATTGGATGGCCAACAGAGTATGCTAGTGGCTTTTGCCATTTTTATAGGGTTTTTTTTTTTGTGGTTTGTGCTGTTTGAAGTTAGGAAGATTAGGCAGATTAGACCAGTGATAGGAGTTTATTCAGTTACAATAACCAAGAATATATGCAATCCAGAAGCTGGTCCAAAACCTATAACATAATACATCTCTAGGGGAACTAATTTGTGGTCATGTAAAAACCTCTTGCACTATTAATAATAACAATTAGCTTATCAAAACTGGTGGTATTCTTAGACTCTGAGGGTAACTACAGACTCTATTAGTTCGATTTGTTATGCAACATAGGCGTTGTTGGTTTATTCTCACCTCAAAATGATTATGCTATAACTTTTCACATTCAACAGGGGATTGTTTAATATCTGAAGTAAGTAGCAAGTGCCAGTGAAGATCTGACTTTTACAAAGTGACCCACACTGCTCAGCGTCAGTGGGTTTATGGAGAAAAAGAAAGGAAGGCAAATCAAGATTATTTGAGCTTCACAATCTTATTCATGCTTGCCAGAATTATTTTCTAACCACTTTGTTTTAAACTGAAATTGTTTTTCATGTTCTTTCATTTTTCTTCTCCTGTCCCACTCACTCTTACTCCATTGATAATATTGTTTCTTTTTCTATTTTTTTTTCTTTTTCCTCCACCTTCATCTTTACTGTGAAATCTTTTGGAAAGCTGTTTTCCAACTTTTTATGAAGAGAAAAAATGTTTGCATTTAAAAAATAGTATTTTTTATTTTTAAGATTAAGACTTAATGAGGAATTTAAGTTAGAACAAGAAAAAAAAAAAGGCAAAATAAACACATTGATTGTTCTGAGTTGAGTCATTTTTATTTACTCATTAGATACTTCTTGTCCTAGCTGAAGTGGGGAAAAGTCAAAGTCTGAAATACTTGTGACAAAGAAAAAGCAGTATTTCAGCCACTCATGATAGTAGTAATAATAACAAAAACAATAACAACAAGAGTATTAAATGCATTAGGATCTTTATTCAGCAATTATTCCTTGAAAATTGTTAAAAGATTAAACATTTAACCTGCAGCAAAAATATGCTCTGTACCACAAATGTCTCACTACACTACAAGGATTTATCTCAATATAATATTTAACTTAACTTAAAAAAAACACAAAAACCACTTTCCTTTTAAAAATTGCATTTTTTTCTTTCTGAAGTTCATCAGTAAATTAAGCTGAATATCCATTATTGTCTATTAACTGAAAAGGAATGAGCTTTACTGCTTCTGTTCATGTCATGAAAATACCTTTTTTTTTATTATACAGAAAATTTCTGTTTAGAACTAAAGTTATTCTTGTCATGATATGTTAGTAAAAGGTAGAAAGTGAAAACGTGGCCTGCATTACTTTATGCATGATCATTGCCTGTTTGCAATAGACACAGTGCTTTCTCTGAAAAACTTGAAACAGGAAAGTATGACTAACCTAGTGAAATTCTATGATGGAGTGACTAGATCAGGAGACAAGGGAAGAGCTACCACTGTTGTCTGTGTGGACTTTTGTAAGACCTTTGACATAATCCCCCACAACGTCCTTCCCTCTAAATTGGAGGGATATGGATTTGGTGAGGGGACTGTTTGATGGATAAGGAATTGGTTGGATGGTCACATCCAGAGAACAGTGATCAACGGCTCAACATCCAGATGGAGATCAGTGTCAAGTGAGGTCCTTCAGTGGTCTGTACTGGGACCTGTACTTCACCATTGATGTAGTGAGATCAAGTGGACCCTCATCAAGTTTATAGACAACACCAAGCTGGATGGTACATTTGAAATGCCTGAGGGATGGGACCTGGATAATCTGGAGAAGTGAGCCCATGTGAACCTTGTAAGGCTCAAGAAGGCCAAGTACAAGGCCTGTAAGAGAGTTAGGGCAACCCTTGGTATCAATTAAGTTTGGGGGATGAAGGGAGTGATAGCAGTCTGGGGAAAAGGACTTGGGAGTAGTGGTGGATGAAAAGCTGGACATGAGCGGGCAATGTGCTCTTGCAGCCCAGAAAACCAACCATATCCCTGGCTGCGTCAAAAGAAATGTAGCCAGCAGGTCAAGAGAGGGGATTCTGACTCTCTACTCGACTCTTGTGAGATCCTACCACGCAGCAGAGCTGCTCCAGCTCTGAAGTCCTCAGTACAGCAAAGACATGGAACTGTTGGAGTGGTATATTATACTAATATTAATTAATTAATATTAATTATATTTTATGATTCTATGACTATCAGTCTGAGAAATCATTACCTTTCATACAGAGGTGAAAAGTGACATGTTGGCAAAGAGAAATATGGCACTCCTGAGGATCCAGTTCTAGTTTTGGTCAGGTTTCCAAACTATCTTCTTCTATGTTACCTGTTGGTCTCAGAGACATTTTAATTTTGGGACATTTTAGATAACTTGGTGGATCACTTGAGAGAAGAAGATAGTTGCTATAGGTCTCTGTCTAGTTAAAGAGCTAAACTGTGTTTCTGTTATTAGATACTGCCGGAGGGAACCTACCCTTCTCCTGAGAGAAGGAAAATGAAGCATCTTACCTAAGCATCAAAATTTAACTATGATGAATCTGGGCTTTGGTCAAATCATATTAAAAAATCTTGATTACAAACCACACATGTGCTTTTAAAAAAGATAACGCAGACATGTACACTGTTCACCAAATCTGGTTTTGTCTCCATATGAAATTTGTGCATTGTTATAATCCATAATACATAGAGCTGAGTGAGATTGTATGTAGTGATTTCTCTTTACTTCATTTTAGTCTTTGCAAATGAAGAGTTCTTAATGTGTGTTGCAGAAGGTCTTCCATCCCAGCTGTGATTGATGGCTAGCAAACTGCTGGGGACAATTCCAGTTGGTGGGTAAGAAACACCATATCATTTATCTTTATATCATATCTGTTGCAAATTAAACTGAAAACATAGAGTTTGCACACTAAAATGGTTACACTGCAGAGCAATGTGCCTATAAAACAGCAGGCTAACAAGCACGACATGATAAATGAAATGCAATAAACTTCTATAATTTCAGATTCTCCCAGAGGCAGATGCTGAGGCTATCACCTGTTGAGCTTCACTTGGTGACAGCATAACAGTATCTTCAAGAAAGTACTCACTGGGCTTGCTTTATAAGAATTGAATGGCTAGTAAAGCACACTTGGTTAACTTCACACATGCTGCACCTGAGATAAGATTTGTAATTCAAACAACCAAATTCACATCCAGTGGTAGTTTGCTTACTGGATTACTGGTGCTTCTGAACAGGAATGAACTATTTTCTTCAGCAGATGGCAGCAATACAGATACATCCTAAAAGCTGGACTCCAAAAGCCGTTTATAAAATAAAGCTGTTCTTTTCACATACTATCACTATTAAAAGTGTAACATCTGATCTTCTACTAGTCAGATGTTAAACCTCATGCCAAGCTTCAGTAGTAACATGGTTCACACATATACAAAAACTTTGTTAAATATAAAAAAAAAAAAGTGAACAAAAAAACCCACCTCTTACTATCTATATTACTTTTTTTTTTATGTACCAGTAAATATTTATTATCATTAACTGTCTAGCAGTACCTGCAGATATATTTTTCCTCATAAAGTGTCCCATGGCATTCGCAAAATATTTTTCATTAACATTTGACCCTCTTTAGGAAATATTAGTATAATGCAGTTTTTGGAAGGGCGAAGAAGCAAGGAAAGTCTCAAGGATTTATTTGTCTTCCTTAAAATGTGGTTGTTATGAACCACAAAAATAAACACTAGAATAATTCAAATGCATATATTTCAATTGTTTGTTTTTAAAATATCAGATATATTAAAATGGTCCCCTCAGCACCTCTGAAATTTTATACTTGGGTCTTTATTTTTGAAGGAGTAGGAGACAAGAGAGTTGTGTTCCCAAAGAGACTCAGAAGTGAGTCATAAAACTGAAGTCTAGCCCTTGGTGATGGTACTCTTCTGAACAGAAATAAACTTCGTTTCCAATTCCTCTACCTGGTTCAGCACTGTAAATGGCCTCTGCTTCCCCTCCAGGGAGTGCTCTAGTCCCAGGGCTATGAAAATGCAGTTGTGCACTCAATCTGGTCCAGTAAATATTGCATTACTTATACACAGAGGTTGAATGCAGGGAGTGCATCATTCATGATAGATATAGATGAGAAGCAAAGGGTGGGTCCCCACATAATACACATGATTGATTTGCTTCAGTATAAAATTATAACCTCAGACTTATACCTTTTCTATTCCCTAAAAATATTCTGAGGCATTCAGGGTGTCATGCCTTTAAGATTTCTGCCCTTTACACTCATCACAAGAAATAGTATTGCAGCTCCCTAAAGCAAAAATTGTATGTCTCTCAGGGAAAAGCAAAACCTAAAATGAACAAAAGAAAACATTCACCTTCTTGATAGATAGAATATGGTCTGCTTTTTTATTTAAAATACTCTGTGCTAGTACTTACTTACGTGACAGACTATTGTGATTCTGTGAGGTGGGGAATTTCCTAGGTGCAAAAGCCCCACTATTACTCTAGTTTTCAACAATACTCAGATGCATGTGATAAGAAGTGGTAAATAGTTCAGAGGTTTAAATGCCATGGTATACACTGAATAGTGCTGAATATGTTCCTGAAATTTGTAACTGAGCTTTTTACCTCTGCATTTATTTTTCAAGGGCTTAGGTATTGCAAGTGTTTTTGTCTTTTCTTGCTATACTTCACATGGCTGGTTTGTATCTAAAGTCATATTCCATAGTCTACAGTAATAATAGTAATTAACTTTTAAAAGTTTTGCTTTAGGTTTGAATCATGATAATTGCCAGTCTAATTATAAAAAAAATAGAATCATCTGTGGTGACAGGTTATAAACATAAATGTTCCCTTCAAGCAGCTACAGGTAAGGACAAAAAAAAAAAAAAAAAAAAAAAAAAAAAAAAATCTTAACATCTCATATTGATTGCTAGGTCAATGCTGTTCTTGAAACTGTAAAATATGAATGAGCAGCCTTTGAACAGAATAAGATACTAGATACCTTTGATCAAATCTGGAATGCATTTCTGCACTGCTACTCACTAAAAAGAACAAATAGAGGATAACCCTCAGATGATCAACCCTGTATCCACAAAGGCTCCCTCTGTGTAGCCTAGAAACTAAATATATATTGACCAAATGACAGGTTTTAGAAGGTATGATCATTATCTGTGATTCATTCAAGGAAGTAAACAACAGAAAAGGACAAGAATTATTTAGATCACTCCAAAGGGACTGATCCACTATTAACAAGGGGAAATTACGCAGAGAAATCTGTAGAGTGGACATCATAAAATACTTCATTATGGAGACATCTGTCAGATTGTGAAAGATTCTGTAGGAGGAAATAGAGAAATCTCATTGTTTCCGTAAAAATGGATGTGGTAAGGTGCCGGTGCACACAATAAACCAATAGGGTATGATGGATAAAGAAATCCCTAAAGAAAATGAAATTTAAATTTTAGATAATAATATTAAAATATTTTAAATGTCCAGAAATTATAGCTGTAGTGAATCAGAGGACTCTGTGTATCTTGGGACTCCATTGTCCCTTTTAGCTTTTTGACCATATATATTCACCATTATATATATACCTCTAACCCTTCTTAGTTGATTATGCTACGAAGACAGTACGGGGTACATCCACCTGAAGCGTGATGCAGGGGAAATGGTATTACTGATATGAGCAGTTCATGAAGCTGCATGGAGACATAAGGCCTGTGAATTACAGCTTTTGCTCTGCATTTCCAGGGGGAAAAATAAACAAACAAACAACAACAACAAAACAAAACAAAACAAAACAAAACAAAACAAACCCAAAAAACAAAACAAACCTGTTCAAGTGGATTTCAGCAGAAGCACTTGACATGGCTTTGAAGGTTTGTAACAATTTTTAAAACCATTTTTTTTTTTTTAGTTAAAGTTTTAAACTGTCCGTTACTTAGCCCTTTTCTCTCACCTTGTGCTTAACCTTTCTATGTTCCTCTAGATCCTGAAGTAAGCAATATCAGTTTTCCCCAAGAAAAAGGACTGGTTTGGAGGAGAAGGCCTACAATGAGTTCTCCATGTCCTCAGTCTTCCACTGGGATGAACATGCTGCTAATGGTGGGTGTTTCCTTCACTCTGGTTTTGATTCACTTCGATCTACTTGACACAAATGTAGTTGTATAAATTTTCTCATACACAATCTACTTTATTTTTATTTGTATCCAGCTATTATTTGAACGTTGTAGACTAATCTCCCCTGGCCTGTTAGGACAGAGTTATAATTTGCTAATCAGTGTGTATAGAAGTTTGTTAGACTTTTCCTGCATATGATATTCACAAATATAAGCTAAAACAATCCGGATAATAACCACTTGATCAAAAGACAGATACTATGAGAGCTAAAGTACGCTAAGACCCTCTCAGATCAGTACAAGCCTTGAAGAGGCCTGAGATTCTGCACTGCCAGGTCCTTACAACATCTGTGGCCTTTTCCTGGGCTAAAAGTAAGATGGAATATTTCCTTCAACAACCTTTCGTCAACACTAAATCTGTATAATTTAGTATGAGCACTTAATATTATCTGCAAACAAATGGAGTATGAATTTCTCAGAGATGTCAGAATTTATATGTAGTTCACACAATTAGCAATGACAGCATTCCAGAAAGGTTAGGGAAAGTGAAGAAAGCGAGATCATTAGGATGGACATGTTGCTGTTAAACTTCAAAAAGATTTAGGTCCAGTAATGTTTTCTGGCTGTCTTTTACATGACTAAGACTGTTTGGGGGACGTCCACACAAGCTAAGTAAGTTATTCTTAGCCAATTTCTTAGTCTCCTTTGACAAACCTGAAAGGTGTGAGCAGGGGTATCTTCTCTCATTTCAGAAATGGAAATCAGTTTAATGCCTTTTAAATGAGCCTGAATCATGCCAGTTTAATATGTATTACCATCTAAAGCTCCAGAAAATATGGTAGTCAGAATTAACATCCACAATATTTTTTCTCATTTGATTTTAAAATTCACAGCAAGAGAAGCAATATTAGTTGTTGTTTTAACATAATTTCCAAATAGAAATTTGTGCCCAACCTGTATAACCTCTTAAAACAAGCAATAGCATTTCTGTAAGTCGTTTGAGTCTGTTCCATGTTTTTTCTTATGTGTAGGAAGACTGAGTTTCGAACTCTGGCACCAGGAATAAATTTAAGCAATATCTCACCTCCTGTTTCTTTGATTCTTTTGAAAGATCACTGATATTAAAGGAAGAATTTAATGGAAAATTTTTTAATGATACTGGATTTGGAAAGGAGTTTTAGCTGCCTATTATGTTGAAGGGAAATATAACCTGCAGAATAGTTCTGAACCACACTGCTTTTGCATCCTTATGCACAAAATGATTTGCATTCTCCTCTTGGCAAGGCAAGAAACCAGACAGATTGATAGGAAAACAGGTTTCCTGCTGATTGTTAAAGATGTTTCTTTGATTTGTGCAGAACAGTATGAAGCCGACACAGGATAAGTAACGTAACAATGCAGGAGAAGGAAAGGGCAATTTCAAGGTGCTCACAATGCAGGCTTTGGAGCTCTCATGGGATTTCTCTCAGTAGATAGTCACACTACATTTTAATTTCCTTAAAACATTTTTATCATTGAAAGCAAAAGGGAAGCAAAGAGAAACCAACCAACAAACCTACAGTCAGAAATAAATTACAGAACAGTTCTGGCATTTATTTTTCAGACCTGGATTGTATTTTCGTGTCTGGAAATAATGGTCTTTTCTTTTGATTTGATAGCTAATTGTCTCACAGAAAGGTACAATAACATCTCAGGACAGATTAGGTGTTTAGTCTGAGCTAGACAGCTGGACACCCTCCGTAGACAACTGTGAGAGATTAGTGCCTCTGCAGGACAATTCATCCCATTTTATGATGGATATTTAAAAGGGAGATCTATAGAAAGTTATTCATCTTAGCTATATCTCTCCATTAACTGTGGGTAGCCTAAGGGAATAGCTTAGACACTTAAATGCGAGACAGCCAAAATTAGAAGTGTTCCCAACCCTTGTCACTACACGATACATGCCCTCACAATATCACAGAATGGTTTGCATTGGAAGGGAACTTAAAGATTAGTGAGTTCCAACCCCCCTGCCGTGGACAGGGGCACCCTCCATTAGACCACATTGCTCAAAGCCTCATCCAGCCTGGCCTTGAACACTTGAAGGGATGGGGCATCCACAGCTTCTCTGGGCAACCTGTTCCAGTGACTAACCATCCTCTCCATGAAGAATTTCTTCCCAACATCTAATCTGAATCTACCCACTTTCAATTTAAACCCATTCTTCCTTGTCCTGTCACTACAGGCCCTTGTAAAAAGTCCCCCTCCAGCTTTCTTGCTGGCCATTTCAGGTATTGGAAGTTGTGATAAGGTCTCTCTGGAGCCTTCTCTTCTACAAGAACAACCACCACACTGTCTCAGCCTGTCCCCATAGCAGAGGTTCTCTAGCTCTCTGATCATCTTCATGGCCTCCTCTGTACTCACTTCAACAGGTCTGTGTCCTTCTTATGTTGAGGGCCCCAGAGCTGGATGCAGAACCACAGGTGGCGTCTCACAAGAGCAGAATGGGAGAATCTTCTCCTTCAACCTGCTGGCCACGCTGGTCTGTATATAGCCCATGATATGGTTAGCTTCCTGGGCTGCCAGTGCACACTGTCAGCTCATGACCAGCTTTTCATCCACCAGTACCCCCAAGTCCTTCTCCTCAGGGCTCCTCTCAATCCATTCTCCACCCAGCCTGTACTTATGCTTAGGATTGCCCTGACCCATATGCAGGACCTTGCACTTGTCCTGGTTGAACCCCATGAGGTTGGCACAGGCCCTCCACTCCAGTCTGTTCAGGTCCCTCTGGATGGCATCCTTTCCCTACCATGTCAATAGCACCACATAGCTTGGTCTCATGGGTAAACTTGCTGAGGATGCATTTGATCCCACCGTCCATGTCATTGACAAAGGTATTAAACAATACTGGTCCCAATACCAATCCCTGAGGAACACCTCTCATCACTGGCCTCCACTCAGACATTGAGAAATTGACCACAACTCTCAGAGTGTAACCATCATGTCAGTTCCTTATCCACTGAGTAGTCCATCCGTCAAATCCATACCTCTCCAATTTTGAGACAAGGGTGTCATGTGGGATGGTGTTGAACATTTTGCACACGTCCAGGTAGATGACAACTGTTGCCCTTCCTTTATCCACCAAGGTCGTGATCCCATCATAGGCTACTAAATTTTTCAGGCATGATCTACCTTTGGTGAAGCCATGTTGGCTGTCACAAATCATCTCATTTTCCATGTGCCTTAGCACGGTTTCCAGAATGATCTTCTCCATGACCTCGTCAGGCACAGAGGTGAGACTGACTGGCCTGTAGTTCCCTCGATCCTCCTTTTTTCCTTCTTTAAAGACTAAGGAGGAAGCTTCATCATTCACAGAGGTTTTGTTCAGCTGCTGATAAGAATCTGTTGTTAACTAGATTTGCCTTTCTGTAGCATCTTTCCCGCCAAACTCATCTGCATCGAGGATCTGGTCAACTGAACTCACTAGGCCTTCATTACATTACTATGGAATTCACAGCTCTTATAAAGTTCTGGGTACACAGTTTTCTGGTCAAACCAGATTTGCCTTTCAAGTTGTGGGGTTTTTTTTTCATGTATTCTTGGCCTTCTCTTCCCACTTTTTTGTCAATATCCATATTGAAGAGTCCCTCCTCACAGTATTCAGCATGAGTACAGAATTCAGGTTCCCTATTTTCATGATTTACCTCCAGACAGCAACTATCACCACACAGTTGCTCACTCATCTCCCCTGGTGAGACTGGGGAGACAATAGGAAAGGTAAAGGTGAAAAACTCATGGGTTGAAATAAAGACAGTTTAATAGATAAAGCAAAAGCTGCTCACACAAGCAAACCCAAGGATTCATTCAATATGACCCATCAGCAGACAGGTGTTCAACCATTCCAAGGAAAGCAGAGCTCCATCACATGCAACAGCTACTTGGGCAGACAAACATCATCACTCCAAGCATCCCCCTCATTCCTCTTCTCCTAGCTTTATATGCTCAGCATGATGTTATATAGTAGGGAATATCCCCTTGGTCAGTTGGGATCTGCTGTCCTAGCAGTGTCCCCTTCTCAACAACTTCTCCATCCCCAGTCTATTCTCTGGTGCAGTGTTGTGAGAAGCCCAACAGGCCTTGACCATGTGCAAGCACCTCTCAGCAGTAACAAGAACGTCCCTGTGTTGTCAACACTGTTTTCAGCACAGATCCAGAACACAGCCCCATGTCATCTATTGCACAGGAAGTTAACTCCATCCCAGCCAAAACCAGCACACCTATTCAGTAAATAAGGACATAAGAACCACTTGGAAAATGGTGTAGGTAACAGAGTGTTCCAAACTGCTTATATTGCAAAATTCTAAATTATTTTTCTCAGCATGTCTAACCAAAATCTTAGTCAACACAGAACATGTACCAATAAAGTCAATAACAAAGCCTGAAATGGAAACAACTGAAAACACAGAAACAATTACTACCCAACTGTCTTTGTTTAAGCTGCCGTTTACTTATGAGCAATTGGATCTTATTATTTCTGCCAAATTTGTACTTTACTGTGGCCGGGAAAACAAGACAAAACAAAACTCTTTTCTTGAATTTGCGACAGCTGGGCCCCATTGAAGGTGCCTCTGAGTTCCCAAGCATGTAAGAATCAGTATTCACATAGAAACTGCATTCCTTTTTAGACTGTTAGGAGTCATACATTCATTTTCTGAAGAGAGAAGGGAAATATGGTTTGTATAATTATTTAGGGATGTGGATTTATCTTTTGCTGTAATGCTGAACTGGAAATGAATTTATTTCTGTACAAATCAATTTGTTCATTGAAATGATCTCCAAATGTTGCTAGACACAAAGTTATTTGAGACTTACATTTCTTTAAGGAGTGCTTAAGCAATCATTCTGCAGAACGGCATGCTCATAAAATTGTGCAATAATTTAGGCTGAAAGTGATCTCTGGAGGTCATCTGTTGTGACACTCAGAGATGTT
Source organism: Rhynochetos jubatus (assembly GCA_027574665.1). NCBI lineage: Eukaryota > Metazoa > Chordata > Aves > Eurypygiformes > Rhynochetidae > Rhynochetos > Rhynochetos jubatus. The sequence continues at coordinate 77,460,514 of CM050690.1, read as the reverse complement.
TGGGGAGTTAAGTTCAAAGTTAGAGATTAAGAAATATTTGAATATCAGTTTGCTCTGGGTATTTTTGGCGTTGTTTTTGTTGTTGTTGTTGTTGTTAGAGTTTTTAGGGATTTTTGGTGGGTTTTGTTTGGGTTTTTTTTTGTTGTTGTTGTTTTTCCCCTTAATTGCAGCAAGGACACTCACAAAACATCCCAAAAGCTTTGTGAAACATAAGGGATAAACTTTCCACTGCCCTCCGCTATCTACCAAGACAGTCATCTCATCATAACAGTAATCTAGTTCATTAAGCACAATTTTTCCATGGTGAATCTGTGCTGGCCACTTCACATTCTTGTCCCGTCCATACTTGGACATGGCTCAAAGAAGATTTGCTTCACAGTCTTCCTAGTGTTACACTAAAAATCTATTTATGACCAAGATGTAGCACATGTAGTTAGTGCAGCTAAGAATTTAACATTACTTAAAATCAAGCCCAGTCATCACAATACAATTATTATTCCAATGCAATTCACAGTAATATTTCAATTTAATAATATAATTAAGATTGACACACACAAACTTTATATTTTCTAACCTTTAATTTACCCTCAGATATTCTTGTAATGTCAACCAGTTCAGATATTGTGAATAATGAGGGTTTAAGGCATTGCCAAATAATCAATTTCCTAAACAAAGTGTAACCCATAAGAATATAAAGATGACTTTAATTTCAAACCCCTTCAATTTAGGTTTTCTTGGGGATGTTTTTATAGGTTTTCTAATAGCTTCCTTCTTAATCTTTGTTCACTGATTCCTACAAAAATTAAATCACATTAACTATTAGCTTAAGTTATTCATTGACTTTCCTCAGCCCCAATTAACATAAAGGTTTATTGTTTGTTACTAAAGATTTACAGAGGTTGTCAGATCTTCACTGTATGCAGTATTAGGAGAACTAAGCTAAAACAACTTAGGCAATACCCACTTGACTAAAAGACCTTTTTTAACAACCAAACCGAGCTGAGATCATCTCAGGTCAAGATAAGCCTGGAATAGTTCTAAGACCTTGTGCAACCAGGTCAGCACAAACCATATTGCTTCTTAGTATTCACGGCAGAAATTGTACCTACTGGGTTACACCAAGGAATACAAAAAGGAGACCTGTAAGTCTTGCTGGTTTTGAAGATAAGCAGACAGTCTCACATGTGCATGAGATAGTTTTAGTTTTCTTCAGTAAAGTTTTTTCCTTCTGTATAAATAGTATACATTAAATTAATACAGGAGCCAGAACTATCCTTGTCCATATTCCCGTGTTAGATCATGAAAGTACTGAATCATCTTTTCATACTTGCTTTCTGTACCTAATGAATATAATATAAAGAAACAGGATTGGAAATAAGGGTAGAGAGAGAAATATTGCTGTCTTCATTTCACGATCAGGGCCTTTAAATTTCAATATCTAAGAGATTTTCTCTAATTGCATAGAAAATCTGTCTGAGGCAATAAATAAACTACAGTTTTCTGAGTGCTACCTCAGTAAATTAATTACAAAACTTTTGATCTGAGATTTTAAAAACCGACGGGGAAAAAAAAAATCAAGTTTTTGAAGGTTTGAGTCTGTCACAAATTATTTTCCCCTATTAATGTATAATTTGAGTTTGAGTTGCTTTTTCTTCCTATTTATTATTTATTTAATTCAGCTCAGATTTTTTTCCTATTACCTTTTCTTGTTGTCGTTGTCAATAAATTGACATAAAATTTATTCTTCATTGTATCATTTAGATTCTTCATTCTAAGCTCCTCTCCTCTTGGCTTTTAAAAGATTCCCTATTTTCAACAATAGAAAATTGTTATGTGATTAGAAATGCTATCCGAGTCTTCTCATATTGTGCCATCAATGTAAGGAAAGCAAGCACCATTAACTACTTTGTCAAAATCAAAAGTAGATTACAGTCAAACTTGCAGAGTGGAGTGTGAGGAGTACTTGAGCACAATATATTCTTAAAAACAAAGCATATTTTTACAATTTCACTTAACAAAATGCTGGGTCTGTTTATTTTTCATAAACAGCTATAGCTATGTAAACTCATTTTTGGTATCAACTGTTGTATAGTGTTACATGCATTAAATACTTCCCTATTACATAAAACCAATTGTCCACATTAATTCTACTTCAATCCTTATGTTGTAGAGAATACTGAAACAGATCATTTGTTCTAAGTTTACTCCGGAAGGATAAGCATAGGAAAACCCCTGTGTTACTATTCCTTCATTTATGGCATGCATACTTGGGGAAACTTAACTGAAGTAACTGTGAAGTCAGGCCATTTGGATACACATCCAAAATTAAGATGCTTTTCTGTCTAGCTATTTGGTTCAGTCTGCAGAGCTCTATAATAAGCAGGGCTATACATCTTAATATGATGAATCTGAGCAGGAAGCATTTGCTCCTACAATGAACTTAGGGTCTGTCTCTATGGTTTCTTTGTTGAAGACAGATACTAAGTGGCCAATTTGTGTCATTCATGGTAGACACTGAAGCCATGGTCAAAAAGGTTACTTAGGACTTAACAATTCTGTAAGTATTCTTACTTAGATTTAGCAGTACATGAAAAATTTGATGTAAAAAGACAGAAAGACAATTCAGTCTATCTTCAGAATTCTCTTAAAAGCTGGGTGACATTCTTGCTTTCCAATCAAGACAGAAGTTGCACAGAAAGAATTACCTTTGTTGATTCCTGTAATCCACCTCCCTCTTATCCCCCCAAAAAAACAACAAAAATAATGACCAAATGCCACAGAAATTGTTCAAATACTTCTACACATACTTGGTGTAGGTTAGCTTTTATTATAAGCACCAATTGGGATCAGTTTTCCAGGATGGTTAACACATTAATAATTCTAGTCAAGCTACAGAAATCTGCACCAGATCTTCTAAAATAATAAGCAAATTAAAGCAATTGTATATTCCTCTAATGAGTCTTGTTGTCTTCATTAACATTTCTGTGAGGCATTATACAAATCAAACTGAGCATGCCTGATCTGTACAAACTAACTACCTCAGTCTGTCACCAAATATCTTGCTTTAAGTCTTTGTACTGTTCTCCATCTTTGCTATTTCTTTCAGCTGAATTTACGCTGTGTGTATAGCTAAATGGTATCATCAAATGAAATACAATAGCATTTTGTCTGCACATTATGTTAGAAATAAGTATATGCTAATATTAAATGAGGCATTAAAATTTATCATGAAACTGAAACAGGGTCTTGTTTCAAGGTAGCTCTCCTATGACCTACATAGCTACCTTCCAAATACCTTCCTTCGTAATTATATAGGTAATTATTTCAGTTTGTTACACTATTATGGATTCCAATTAAAAACAAAAAAAAAAAAAAAAGAAAAAATAGTAGGCTCCCTAAAACTCCTCAACTCTTCCTGACAAGGATACTGTCAAATTCCTAAGCCTCTTGCATAAGGATGACTATAGGGGACTGGTCAACTTGCCCTAAGAAACAAACAATATTCACTATTTTAGAAGGAAATTAGAAAACTATCTATGGAATGACTATAAAAAACTCCCAGATCAGGGTATCTTCTTCTGAATCCTCATTATTTTCAGACTGGCTTATTATCTAAGTCATAGCAAATATTAATCCACCATTTCTTCTTAAAAGAATAACAGTAGCAACCCAACAAATTGTAACTCCTAGTCCTCTGAAAAAGTAGAGAAAACTATACCTTCCAGAAGCCTGACTGTATATTTTCAGAACCTTGAAAAGCCAGTGCCTGCACAATACAGCCATCAAGGATCATCAGTATAAATTCTAGAAATTATTTACTCTTTTCAGCATTATTATAATACCAGTTTTGTAGATGAAGTAACCAAGGCAGAGATAAACAAGGTGAAATTAGGTGATGCATGGTGAGTCACAGCCAGAGCTGTCCCACAGTTATAAGCCTTTTAAATTCAGTTGACTCATGTTTTCTCCTTTCTTCTTGCAACTTTCATCTACAGATATAAAATCATACAACAAATTAAAGAGGAATAATTGAGGCATAGAACCAACCGATGAATTTTTATTGGAAATGCCTTTACTGTCTTTTTCCTCCCTTAAGGAGAACAGCATTCACAAATTTTGAAATTACTGTGAAGGATAAAATGACACAACAGAATTCAAACACTGGCAAATATATATTTGGCACTTCAATAGATCTAATATTGCTACCTGAGCAAAAAGAACCTCAGGGACTCCATTTCGCTTTCACTTATGTCAGTAAATCTAGAGTAACTTCAGTGCAACTGCTGTAGTCAATAGTTATTCCTGATTTACACTTATGAAGCTGAGAGAAAATGGGGCTTTAATTGATCAGCAAAACCTGTCTCAGTGTAGATTTTTCTCCAGCACTCGTTGTAGCAATTTCAAGAAAAATAAATAATAAGATTCAAACATCACAGTAAGCAGTTAAGGATATTATATATCAAGTAAGTTCCAAAAAGCTTGGAGAATTGTTTACAGAAGTCTTGCCTTACAGGTCTCATTCCTTATGTAGATTTAAATAATTCAATTGTTGAATAAATCTTCTATATCCTATTTATTCAAGCATTTTCAACTTTCATTTCCCAGCAGCCATGCCAAGAGTCATGAGGAAGAAAGAATCTTTTTTGATCATTGACAGAAGTGATGTGAAAAAAAGTTACGTGCCCAAGTTTCTGCATATTGTATAGGCAAGATATAGATAATACTATGCTGCCTACAACTATCCTCAGCAAGAGTGGGACTGCGAAAAAAAAAAAAAACCAGCTTCTTCCCTAGACTTAAATAATTCATTAGCTGAATCACTGAATACATCTCAGGTTTTGTCATGCATTCACAGACTTCCTGTGATAATTTTGCTGACCATAAAATTTAAACCAAACCAAAACAAAAATATACCTAGCTTTCTCTTAAAGAGGTAACAGTAAGACAAGAAACTCTTTGTAGTTTCAGAAAACTTATATCATATTGAAGAACATTGCTCTCTTCTTCTAGTAATAACTTTTATGATACTTGAAATACAAAGGATTTTTGTTATATATTTTAAACAATATTTCAGTCTTTTATCTGGAGTTCTTTGATCAAATATGAGCTACAGGGAATCCAGATAACCTTTTTTTCACATTCCATATTCTCATTCTGAAATCAAAGCGATAGGGTTATCATGTTGTCAAGTGCTATTGTTTGGCAAAAGTAGGCACAATATTGACAAGGGTTGTTTTGACCCTTATTCTCTTTAAACTTTTTTGCACAGTTGTCTCTCTAGTTTGGCTGGATAAGCATTTCAAATAAATGTTTGTTGTTTTTGCATATGACTGGCCATACCATTGCCATAAAATCTGGACACAGAGCTCTTTCTAAGATTATTCATAGGTAAATGAAGTCATGATACTCTGCCAATGCAGGCTGCTCTAGGACAGAAACTAAATAATAAAGGAGGGAAACACAAAGAATCTTGTAACAGTTTTCTTAGCAAATAATGCATTAGCTTCTGGGTTTGATAAGAAATGAGGTACAGACTGGGAACACATAATTGCATGTGGTAATTCCACATTGCTGAAATTTTGTCTGCCCAATTGTCTCACAGCTATTTGAGAATTTTCTATTCCAAATTTTCTGCTCAACTTATCAAGAACATTTTATACACTAAAATGCTTACCTCATGCCAGGCAAAAATAACTTTTCTTCCAGTTTTAGTATCGTGTAAGTCCTACCTTTCACTCACTTAATCAACTGAAGAGTTGGAATGAAAAAATGGGCTTGAGTCCTTGTGGAACAGAGGAGACCATCAAGAAGTGAAGGAAGAGCAGTAACGGCTCCCTGGAGACATTAAAGGTTTAACTGATTTTGTGTCACATTACTTGAGTCTGTGTTGTAAGGGAAATGTCCTCTGAAGTCTTCATCCTCTGATTATTAAGGAGAAAACAAATAGTTTACACCTCACTTGCTGTGCAGACAACTTTTCATACAAGGGAGATGAGAACATTTAGGAAACAGGGGTGTAGGAAAGGCAGGTGAGCACCCTTCATCCCAGCACAACGTAACGGGAAGTGGTCTGGCATCTAAATTTGGCCTTGCGTTGTACAGCACAGACATATCTAATAATGTCATGTACGACAGCCCTTTGCCAAATATCTTCCTGCCTGCCCCTCAGGTGATTTAAATTCAGACAACTTTTAGTAATGGTTATGTTTGTCCATTACTATTGTCTGAGCTTTCATATTGTCAGGTATGGTGTGAGGGTCGTAACTCTGCACCCTCTCTAAACAGTATTAGACTTGACTTGTTCAAGTTCTAGCTCTCCAAAATTTTATTCTTATTTCAGTATTAATTAAGGATTTTCTATGCTTGAACAAATGTTTTAAAATTGAAATTAAAAAGAAATTGTGAAATAAAGAAGAAAATATAAAAATGTATGTAAAACAAAGTGACATTTCTGATTTACCATGACAAAGTTTTTCTGCTTCTCAAAGTAAAATATTTCCTGCTTTTCTGCAGTGACTTTCTGTATGATAGATTTTCTCATGAAACACTATTGTTAACATTCACTTGGATCAAAAAAACAGCTTTGCTAGTTTCTGAAAACATTTGATTTTCCTCATCACTCCACACTGTAATTCATCATCACACTGAACGTTGGACCATATATTCCTGATTACCTCAGATAGAAGTCTACTCATGAAAGCAATTTCTAAATCTAAAAGCGGTTTGAAAAAATATCCAAACAGCCTGATACTGAAGAAGACCTGTGAGAACTGGATGTGATACATAAAGACTTCAGAGTTCACTGGGACAATGAGTGAAAAAATTAAATAATGATGACTTTTGTATAAAGAAAATGTGGTGAAAAAAGAGGTACAGAAGCAGAAGCATGAGGTAAGTTTCTTAAAGTTTTTCTTCTGAATATATTTCATGAAATATCTTTAGAGAGAAAAAAGAGGTGAGCCTGCACACATGCATGCACAGAAAGGTATATTGAAGGAGCCTTTCTTTGCCTATTGAAGCTTTATTTATGGCTTTACATGTTTGAAGTTTCCATCCAGGAATGTTCTAGATTTTCTTTTTTTTTTTTTTTTTCCTAAAGAGTTTGCAAAACGCAAAAAAAAAAAAAAAACTGTGCTGTGCTCACACAATTTTGCTATTTCTTGAGTTAGCTCAGAGTGAGAGGTGGAGCTTGCTCTTCCTTTTTCATTAGTTGCTTTGAGATTCACGTCTTTTGTTCTTCAAATCCTCTTATTTGAAATTCTTCTCTTTAAGTCAGCAGGGAGCAAGGGTTGATGAGCCCCAGCCTCAGCTACAGCCCTGGGGCAAAGAATCTTTTGAATAATAGTCCTACGGTTTTGTTTTATTTTATTTTTCCCTGAAATGTATCATGGATATGTTGATTCATAAAAGGCTCTTCTGAGATTTGCACTCGTCTTCTTTTCTTTATAGTTAGCTAACTTTTTTATTTTTCCCTTACTATGTTATAAGTTTACAGAATGTTTATACTTTTTTTTCCCCTATATCCCCATCTTTTTTTTTTTCTGTTATGATGGCTTTGATAGATATATGTTTCCATTCTGTGTTTTAGTTTTCTTAAACTGATGTAAGATCAGAGTAAACATTTGCCACCTGGCTTCCTAGATATTTAGTCAGAACAAGTATTGAATATCGTGGTACATTCAGTTTTCATACATAAATGTTTGTTACTGGGACATTACATGCCACATTTTATTTTTTAAACCAGCACTTAGAAAGATGAATATCATGTAGGTCTGGGAATTTTGTTAAGAGACAAGAGGTAAAATTTTCTGTAATGTTTTTTATTTATTCCTGGTTTTCATGTTTCCTTCTGTATAACCTAGTGCTTAAAGCACTTACTTAAGAATCAGCCTTCCTGAGCCTGTATGGGTTTAATTCTGCATCTTCTGTTTTCCAAGGACAGGCCCTATCCCCCAAATATACGTAAATTCATGACTCCTGTTGAGGCATTCCTGGCTACACACTGGCTCATCAATATTCATAGGGAGAGAACATGAAAAAGAAAACATAATTTGGAAGCCTAATGTCTCTGATACTCCACTGAGAGAAAGGAGGTCTGTGTTCTAATCCTTGTTTTCCTTATTTATCTCTTAAATTACTAGTCAAAAGGGAAATCTGGGGTTTTCTCATTTCACACTGATACTGCTGTTTCAATGTATACAACATTTCAGTCTTCATGAGCAACATATTCATTCTTTGCCATCCTTTGGAGTTCTTTGTGTCTGAAAGAGCTGTGCTAAAAGTGTCTGCTATTCCTTTCTTGTGAAAAACAGGGTGCTGGTTCTTGGTTGGTGAAACTACCCCTTTCAATAATATATTCAATCACAGTTGATCACACAGTTTAGTTTACTTACTCGATTTTGCTTCACTTTACTTTGGTCAGTAGAATAGTTTGTATGTTGATATTAGCCATTCTCGGAAGTGTGTGTGACATTTTGATATAAGAAGCTATTGTTTACTACACATATCGATTATTAAATGTTCCCCAACTGGTGCTAAAGATGCTGAAAGCACCCATAGTCACTGTTTGATTAATTTATACATAGTTCTCTTTTCATTACAATGTATGTTCCCTGTCCCTTGGGAAATATCTCTGGCATATCCCTTGTGACCCCTTAGTCTTTAACACAAATCTTTGGAATAAATACATTCAAAAACTTTTATCCTAATGTAAATGGACAAAACCTGCTGCCTTTCTATTTTGGACTGGAGGCAGAAGGGAACAAGCTCTATATGTTTTTGTCGATCCCAATAATTCAATTTCTAACAGAAAGCAGAATCTTCATAATACTAGCTGTCATCATCATCTTCCCAGTTGTAGCAAAAATGAGTCTCCAGATTTTGTTTATAATAAAACTAGGTTTTAAGAGAATGAAATGTTGCTGTTGGTTTTACAGTTTCCTCTTTTTTATACACCCTTCCCCAACTTTTCGGAAAAAAAATAATTATGCTCACCACAAAATCTTAAAAGAAAGTGTTGAGAGGATTTTTAGTGCAAAATATGTATTTTTAAATGTTCATAAGACTATTCAAAATCTGAGGAAAATCACCAGGACTAAAAAAACCTACATATTAGTTCTACATGACAAAATTTTGAAACAGTCGAACCAAAATATTTTGCAGGAAAGTGTCCTTCTAACAAATTTTTGTCAGGGAGAAAAACACACATTGCATCATTTTTAATTTAGATTGTTTCCATAATCTTAAACTTTCACAATTAAAATTTCCTTTTCATTTAGACTTTACTTTTATATTAATGTGAATTAAAATAATGTTCTAAATTAATTATACATACTCAGTGAAACATTTTGTAATTATTTTTGATTCTTCTACTATGATGCTTCAGTATAAAATTCAAGCTGTTAATAAGTGTAAAACCTCAACATGTTGATCCTTTATTTCTTAAAAATAATTTGTAGTGTTCAGAGACAAGATTTTGAATGCCAACTTCTCCTTCTTCTTTGTGTCTTGATTTGAAATAAAAATCTATTTTGAAATGCCACAATTACCTCTAAAATAGACATCATTTTCTGAACAACCTAAAAGGCAGAATAGTTCATGAGGAAAGGTAGTAGACTCACTGTTGTTAGAAATTATTAGAACAAAATCAGATATCTTTATAAAAAATGTGCTTCATTGCTGCTCCTGGGAGGAATTTAAGGTTTGTGCAATATGGAAGAGAAAATTCTCAAACTGCAGAACTATTAAGAGATTCTTTGGAGTGTATTGGAGGTTGCTGTTTTATGAGCTTTCTAATGTATTATGGTGTTTGTGAATACAAATGTGCATGGAAACAATCTGACCCTTCATCTAACTTCTCACCTAGGTTGTGAGTGCCTATGGAAGAATTAGCATTATATTGAAAGTATGAAGTTATTTGTCTCTTCCTATAGTTTCAGTCTCCAGAAGTCAGTGGTATTAGGACTTCCTGAACCACATATTTTATACAGCATGTTTTTAAAAACATCTTAGGTCAAGTTCTGCTTGCTTTTGTGGGCAGGAACTTTTAAAAGGCAGCTTGCCATCTTCAGCTAAAGATTTCCCTTGGTAGGCACAGCTGTGCCTGGTCCTTATGAGGGTCTCATAATTAATTTATGAACATCTACTTTATTCTATGTCAAACAGATTCTTGCTCATTACTTAGGTATAGTTGGCAACTTCTAGTCATGCATTAAGATTATCTCATGTAAACATAGCCATCTGGAATCTCGGCATCCGGTTTCAAATAGTCATTTAGGTTCTTTCTGCAGTCAGCAGAAATAAACACGAGGCACTTCCAGAGAACGGTTTAGACTGTTGTGATAGATGACTGATTGTTCAAGCAAATTTCTCTCTAAATATGCCTCTTTTTGGCTGAATAGGGAGCTAGATAAACAAAAATACCTACACATTCTGTTTTCACATGTCTATTTTTAAGAATCTCACCTTCATGGACAAGAGCAGCTTCTGATGTGTAACTCTGCTCACTTCACTAACATGACATTAGCAGCCCAAGTCAGCAGGCCCTGACTTCTTTTTAACACATTAGCAGAGACTAGCTATGCTAGTAAATGAAATTAGAAGTGTACCACTTTCTGGTCCAGCCTAGCTTGCATACACAGTCATAAATTTATCACTCAAGACCAACCAGCTGTATCCAGACTACCCACTAGACCAAAACTATACTAACACCAGACTGTGTCAGAATGAAGTCTGACAGAGTAGCAGATAAATGAGGCTCAACCCTCACCCAACAATTTAATAATATGGGTGATCACAATCATTTTTTTTTCATCTGTGTCTTGGTCTGTGTAGTCAACTGGTATGGCATGTACCCAACAGTGCAGGTGTCTCTGACATGAGCTTGTTGGATGAGTTACCTTTTCTGAAAATTATCTAATGTTTTTGGAGTTCATTAGTGAACAAGAGAAAACTCTGAATCTCCTGTCTGCTGTGATGTTTACAAGAAAGTCAGCAACACTAGGCAGCTTTTGTCTTGTGACCACTACTCACCATGATGGTTTTAATCTTTGCTCTTTGCTCCTTCCAGCTCTTTACCACATTTACTTGTTGGCACCTGCCTTAAACTTCATATAAATTTTGCAAGATCTAAAGAAAAGGAACGTCTTCCTTCTTTTTTGGTGGATGTACTCTCTAAACCCAAGCTGAATGTTGAAAGGTTATTCAACATTATTTATTGACAAAAGGCTTTACAGAGGATGTAATAAAAATAAATAAATACATTAAAACAAACAAACAGCAAAAAGGAATGATTGGCACACAGGCTGGGTTGAAAAGAATAGAATTCAAGACTTTTTTTTTTTTTTTTTTCTGAGCTTCAACATACAAAAAACTTCAAAACAATACTATTTTTTAATATTTTGTTTACAGTAGCTATTTGAAATTACAGAATTTGAATTAATTTTTTTGTAAGACAGAATCCAGGATCTAGTGATATGAATGACATCTTCACATTTGCTAAAATGTGTTTAAGATACCACTATTAAAGTGTGGAGATATTTTTACTGTGAGAATAGTGTCTCTCTACATCCTAGTAAAAGCCTTAATTTTTCTTTTACAAACCCATCCCCACATTCCTTCTCCATACAATTTTTTTTTTAATTCATGGGTTGGTGCTTTGTACTTTTATTTCTTTTCTTTTTAACTCATCTTCTAAGAAACAACAGACTACTCTCCCAATGATACATGAAAGAAAGAGGACCCCTGGGTCAGATGCACGCTCCTGACTTCCTGCAATAGTGTTTGTTAGGAAACCAAAGTAATTTGGTTAGATGGCCCAGTAGAGGGAATATTCAACCTTTAAATAAATACACAATAAAAATAGCACACTGTTACTATAGGGTTACTGGACTGTAGCAGTAAATGAACTGAATAAAATTTTATGGCTTCTTAACATGCTGAGGTTTTGCAGTGTCGTCCATCTTGTAGCCTAACAACATTGCCCAGCCTGCTATCAGTGAAACTAATAGTGCAGATGGAAATTTTATGAAAAATGGGAAATCTACTTTGGTTTTATATGATGTCAGTAGAATGAATAAAGACCATATTTTGGCATTAATATCTAATGTTGGAATATGCGGAGGGAGGGAGAAAGAACTGCTACATTTTCAGCTTTTGAATTGATGTTTTTTAAAGAGTTGGCTGTAATTATAATATTTGAATGTCACTATCATTAAGCTGATAAATTATTTAGTAAGAAGGTGAACAACTCAAAGAGATCATTGGTGTATTCAAGCATCTTAGTTGTATTCCATAAGTCTCCTTGTGACTCACGGACTGCTGTATTAATCACATGGATACCACAGATATGTTCTGTTATTATCTTTCACTGCAAGGTCAAAGTTTCATACTAACGTATGGGAAGGGGGGGAGGGGGGAAGGGGAAGAAGAAACATCAAAATTATTAATCATACTGCACAGCAATGATAACAAAGGTTCGTTACTGACTTAAAATGGATTTCTTAATGCCTCTCAAGCAGAGATGTCATAATGACCTCTGTATCAGACCTCCTTAGACAACACAGATAGCACATAAAGTGGATGCACAGGAAGCATTAAGTACAACAGTAGCAGACCAGCACTCAGGAGTTTTGTTTCTAAGCAGCCAGGAGCACCAAAAAAAGAAAAAAAAAAAAAAAAAAGGAAAAGCCAGGAAAACTTTGTTGTTCCAACTTGTTGAGTAAGGAGAAGCAAATATGAGGTTCAATTCCCTTTCCAGGAATAGTGTCAACTTTCTGAGTAAAAACAGCTCCAGCGCATCTTTTGATAATATATCAATATGCTGCAAGTAACACACCCATATCAGTTAAAACACAGTATCTGCTAAATGTAAAATCAAATCTCATTGAAATCAACTGCTTTAAATTTCTCTATTTCTTTTTTTCTTTAAGGCTGGAAATGACATTCCTATCAGATTCTTAGGATTATTTTTCTTTCTCAGTTCCCCAAAGAAATATCCACTCAACAGTCTGTCTTTTATTTCTCCTGCTTCTTTTGACTTTTATACTTAGACATTGGCAGTATATTGTAACCAGAATCAATGCTCAATTTAAGACAAATTTTAAAATGTGGATACTATTCTCATTACTTCCATGTAGTAGGAGAGGCACATAGACCTTATTTTGACCCAGGGAAAAAGAATGACCCTTAGCCTTGAAGAACATAAAAGCAATACTATTTTCCACATCACCAAAGCTTATGCATAAAATACCACGTAGCATACGTCAGGATGTTACTAAGAGAGCTGGTACCATAGAAAAATAGTTGATTCAGCCAAATTATAATATTTGTGATTATTTTCTTATAAATCATTATTCCTTTAAATACTTCTTCAGTCACATTCAAATATTTTTTTTTATTTTAAGTTATATTGATTCTGTGATCTTATTTAATTAGCTGTAGTTCTTTATAAAATGCAAAATACGTCTGCTTTGTGGCTATATGAGCAAGACACAACATAGTTTAGAAAATTTTGACTATGCTTTTATTCAGGCAGATGGACTATATGCCTTCTGGAGGTCCCTTCTAGTGTGATTTATGGGAATCCATGAATCCTATTCTTGACTCTTTTTAGGATTAGTGACCTACAGGATTTAGCTTAACACAAATCAGGTCTTCTGCCTTTCCCCAGCATTTCCCATTTTGCAAGTGGTCTGTAAATAATACATCAGTTTTGTGAAACTCTCTCTCTATAAAACCCACATCTCAGAAATGGAAAACATTTCTGGCATGGTAGCAAAAAGAATAGAAAAAAAAATACAGTAAAGGGTTAAATTTGCAAAGGGAAAAACAGTCTTCATGTCATGCCACCAGCTCTGAACAAAATTCATTTGCCTCTCAAATATAGCCTCTAGGGAAAATCCCAGGAGTGGTATGTGAAATAGAAGGTTGTAAATGTCCCAGAGACCTTATGCAGTTTTAGGGCTTGCTCAAAATCAGAAGTGAAATGTACGTAGTGCCAAAAAGAGAGTGAAAAAAATAAAATTAAAATGTTTTAATTTCCACTGTATATTAAGTGTTCAGGAGGCAAAAATCAGACAAAACCAAGTATTCATTCTCTAGCTTCATGTTTAATCTCAGCTCTTTTCTAAGTTTTTCTCCATCCTCCAGTCTCTTGTTAAACTCAGTTTAGTTTTTTTGCTGTATTTTCCCTTCTCTACTTCAGCTGTTATCTCACTCTGCCTCTTTCTTCACTCTACTTAATTCACCAAAGCAGTTGTGCCTGCTTGATCTGATTGACTTTAACAGGATTTCTCAGAAGCTGTAAGTAAAGCATGTGGTCTCTGTCCCCTTGTTCCTCTTTCAGCCATGTACTTTCTTATTAACTTTTAAATACTCTAGATCTCCAGGGCACTGAACCCCCTTAACTCTTTCTGGCACAGATGGCAGCTGAAGACAAGTGACATTTCATAGAAGCTGCTCAGCACTTCACCATATCGATACATAAATACCTGATGGGTCAGATCCAAAGTCTCTTCAAGTCAATGGAAAAATCTCTTATTGACTCAAACAGGCTTTGGATCAAACCCTATTTGTTTATCTGCCCTTCTGTGTTAACCTTTTATGTTTCTCATCTTTCCCTATCAATATCCCTTGCTAGAGGCAATCTTGGCAGGACTAAAAACATGGTGAAAATTAATAAGATAACCACATTATTCAACACATCAGGGGAAAAAAAAAAAGTTAACTTCAGTTTACTTCAAATGAGCAAAAGTTTGTGGCTGGAGAGCAGAGCAGCATTTAAATTACTGGATTTGGTACACTGGATTCTTCGTTGCTTCAGCCTCTTACTGAGAAATTAATTTATGAAATTGCATGTGACTTAAGAGATTCAAAATGATCCAAAATAGAATGGGAAAAGGTATACAAGTAAGGAAGAAGATGGAAAAGAGGGAAAAAACACAAACAATACCCCCCCACACCTTTTTTGATTATATCATTTTATTTTTGGAATTTTTCTTCTCTTTTATAAAACACATATCTCAGTGTACAGATTCTCTGCAGTTTATAAAGAAAACATGAGATATGCTGATGCATAAAATATTGGGACCAACATCACAGTATGTGCAAAATTCCATACAAAATTCAGATGTGCGGTGAAATAGGAATTCCTTATTTCTTGTCTAGATTAAAATGGGTGCATAATTTATCTGGTGCAAAATATAAGCAATGCGCTTTCTTAATAATTTATATAGAAAAGATATTTTGGCATTTGGAGTAAAGGACAACTCCTGCAAAAGGATGACAGGAAAACACATGTTAAAATAACATTTTCTTTAAGAATAGGATATATTTTCATTATCCCACTCCCTCATTTTAATTAAAAAGACAAAAACATTATCAACAGTATAAAAATCAAGTGGCTAAGCTTACCTAATCATTCATCATTTTCAAAACTCTTCCTTAACATTATATAGAAATGCATAACCCTTAATTATGGTAGATATGGATCTGTACTGGAAATAGAAACTAGGAATCAAAAAATATTACTTAGATATTTGGTTAAAAACATAAGTAAAACAAATATACAATGAGGAAAATTTGACCCAAAAGTCACACAGGTGCTTAAATAGCACAGTACTAGGCAAATATCTCATAGTATTTTAAAGGAAGATAGTATTATTCTTTTATTGAACTGAAGCAGAGGGAAGACTAAGTGAATGAGTTGAGGTCACTCTGGGAGTTTGTGTCTGAGCCCTAACAGTCCCTGTCTATTTAAAACATCCTGCCAATAACACACACTTCATGATCCTATCAGTCACTGCAGGCTTCACAAATAGTGAGGGGGGAGGGAGGGGACACTTCAAAGTGTGATCTGATGTTTACAGAATCTGCAGGCAGAGAAAGAAAAACAAATTATTTTTGTATAAGAGGACCAGAGGAGCATAGCTACAGCTGATACCGTTTGAGAAATCAAACTGTTTGTAATTACAGCAGAAATAGCAGTCAGGATTGGACACAGCCACAATCTGATGAGAGGACAAAGCAGGCATACAGCATCACCCTTGTAATGTAACACAGAACATGAACCTCTACATGCTACTGCTGATAGGACGCTAGAGTCCTCTTGGCCCTGTGTAGAAAATACATCCTAATTAATTAATAAATCTTGGTGAAGTGTGAAAATGGAGACTGAGGATGATTTTCCCATGCAACAATGCAAGCCCAGAGTACTCGCTTCATGAAGACCAACTTCAGAAAACTTCTTTTTAGAGAGGTAAAATGAAACATCACACAGAAAATATGCTAGTGACAACAAAACTCAATGTGCCTTATTGCTGTATGTAAGTATGTCTGTATATAAGTACAGGAAAATTCAGTGTAATGTGAACAGCATGTCACTGAACATCTTGCAACAATGGCAGGTATTTCCTCTAAAGGTGTTTTTATAGTGGTGAGATCCCTCAAATGATAAGCACCAATCCTGTGTAACAGAACTCCTAATTAGATGGTGACAAAAGTGAGGAATTCAGTGAATTTGTAGTTCCCTCCCAGATCACAGTGGAGTTCATAGATGGTACAATTTTGCATGATGCAAATCCTGTATCTATCGATTCTTAGGGGGAAAAAAAAAAGGAAAGTATGACTAATATCTCATTTCCTATTTTCTACCTGTTACAAGACAGTTCAAAGAGAGAAGAATTTCACCGCCTATTTTTAACTGAGTATTCAATCTGTAAATAGACCTCAAACCACATTTTAACTTCTATCTACTCAGTTGTTTACCTAATAAATATAAATACATTTCCTCACTGGAGGTTTAACAAATTCTACTCTTGCACATGACCCTTGTGCATACCCTTTTTTAAATCTGCACAACTTAGTACAGACATACAGACATATACATGGCAGGATTTAAGGGAATAAACATACTTTCTGTTTTGTAACACATTTTTTCTTAATATTTTTATTGGTTTATGAAATTATTAGAGATCAATTTTGTCCATCATAGATGAAAACAAAAAGAAAAAACACATATGAAATGCTTGTGTTATCTTAAAAAATACCCAAAGAAATCAGAATTAAACAATTATTGAAATTGTGTGATTGAAATCAAGACATGGAGTACAATTTATTACCTGATAATATATAAAACATAAAAGTGAAACAAAACTATTCAGTTTGCTTACATTAACTGAGAACAGAGAAATGATTTCAGACATTTCAGTATCATAAGAATGCACCTGTAAATTAAACTCCCCCCCACACACCATTTGTATTGGATCTATCCAGAAACTTTATTGTAAAGAATAAACCCTTACACATGGATTTCTTTAATACAGTGTCTTCTTTTATCACTACTCACCTAACCACCTCACTTACAGACCATACTCAGACAGTTTTCATAAAAGTCTTTTCAAACTTCACGACAGTACTTTGACAGATCAATGAGTGTTGTAAACCACAAGAGATCATGTCCTGATAAAAATATCTCAAGAGATTTTTTTTTTAATTATTTGTTCACCCTTTTGATATAAGGCTTATAATTTCAGATGAAAACTTATCTCTTTGTTTGGCCTGGAAGATTTGCTTCACTGTCTCAAGTAATTTGTTGATTTGGACAGTATTCTGGCTAGTGGCATCTTATATCCACAACAGAATCATTTCACAACCTTGAAGTCTACCAGTATCAGGAACTGTTGTGCTGAAGATCAGTACACCATTTCTAAACCATCATCCAGTATGCCTCCTGCTCTGAATCATCAGAACATCTAAAACTAAAATTGCCTTCCGTCTCCTACTCTTAAAATCAGAGTAAGAGTGTTGGTGATCAGTGATTATGGACAGTTTCCTGCCAGAGAGAAATTATCAAAATCTCTGCACACTGAAAATGATAGCTAGAGCTTTTTGCTCAATCTGTGCATAATTTTGCTCAGCTGGTGCTTAAGATCTTGGTGCATAGTGAGTTTGCTTCCATGCTAATGTATAGGAAAAATAGTTGTTAGCAGTTCAAACAGATACACAGATACTGTGGCCTGAAGCTCTGCAGAGCAGGGAGCTTGCTATTCAACAGTTGTTGAAGTGGGGAAAGAACAACTCTGAGCTGCAGAAGGAGGTGAAGAAAGACCCTGGGGAAGAAGAAGTTCTGTGGGAACATAACAGAATATCCTAAGAAGACAGGCTTTTATCTACATATGTGGCAGTCCATAGCATTTTGAAAGGTTAAGGGTGAGTTCAGAGGTGGGCAAGTCTCTCTAACAAGAGACAAAGAGGAACTACACTAGCAAGTAAGGAGGAAAGAAGATGTTCCTTTTGTGTTCATCTCCTGGGAAAGCTGTACAGGGAAGCTGGGTTAAGATGAGGGAAAGGACATCACGGTGACCAGGATACAAATTCTAGGCTTAGCATTTTAAATGCTGCCATTTGATGCCATTCATCATTAGTTTGGTTTCAAATATTTCACTGATGGGTTCTGTGGCAATCCTATGTGAATAAGTACTGCTTTTAGGTGTGACTGAGATTTAGAGGTAGCTTTTTGAAGTTATCAGACACATCAGCTTAGTCAAGGAGATCTGGCAATGGAATAAATATTATGATCAGTTTGGGAGGAGTATGACATGGTACCCGTGATGAGGAATACACGCCATCTCTTTCGTTCTGTATTTCACAGAATAGTCAGGCACATATGCTGGACTTGCCTAAGTGGGTCACCAGTAGATGTGGTCATTGGTGGATTGCAAAACCTTACTGGAAACAGGCAGCAGAAGACTAATGTTAGGACTTCTGCCACAATGATTTTAGGGTGGCAAAACCAGTCACTGTCTGCAAAACCAGCAGACAATACAAGGCAGGTTGTAAAATATTATGTATTTACACATTAACAGTGTTGATTTATAATTATTGGCTTTCTTAAGTATTCTTGGTATCCCTCTGTAATATTAAATGTCTTTTTTTTTTTTTTTTCCCCCCCCAAGAAACAGGAAATTTCTTTTAAGGAACAAGTATTTTCTTCAGGAGATGTCCAGCCAACTTTCCAGGCATAACTTTCTAAATGAATATTCACGGTCCAATTACCTGTTAAGTTTTCAAAAGGGACCTTAAAATACTTGTGTGCAGCCTTTTATTTTTCCTTTGGTAACATGCAATAATAAAGAAATAAGAATTTAGTAAATTCTTTTCCAAGTGAATTCAGCATGTAATGGACATGTAAACCATGGTTTTATTCTCATTAAAATGCTAGTCCTCTGCTTAATACATTTTACTCATGATTCCCAACAGTCTTGGGTCCACACGGGTGTCTAAGAGACCTGCATACACACATTTGACCCAGAGCCAGATTTTTTAATATTTGGATTTCACCTGTAGAGAGTTGCAAAAATTGACCATTGCAAAAATAAGGGCAGCTAAGATATGAAACAAAGTTATGTTTTTGATAAATCCAGTCTCAGTGTGTAGGACTGGAGTCTAAGCAAGCAGTTATTTAGTTTTTTTGGGTAATCAATAAAAAATACTGATCTTTATTAAGCAGGATTTTCAGGAACTCTAGTATACAGATATGCTGAAATTATTTTAAATTTTTATACTTCCCTAAAATACATAAACAATTTAGTATGGGAACATAATGAATTGACAATAATAAAATATCATGCTAAAACTTTGTAATCTAAAATCCTAATCTTCACGTTGCATATTGTAAATTAACCCTAGATTTCAAAGAACTACAAAGATCGTAGTGTCATTGTTCCAGCTTTAAAAATAAGAAAAAGAGGGCACACAAAAATAAGGTAACTTGCTCCAGGACAAATATCAGAGCACTGCTGTGAGACAGGAAAAAAATTACATATTATAAAAACAAGACTAAACTGATTTTTCCATTATTTAAATGAGATGTTTTGACACACAATTGAAACAAAAGAAGAAAGATGAAATGGCAAACACTGTACTGGGATATATAAACATAAATGTAACCTATGAGATACGTGAATTAATCCTCTGGTTTTCATGATAAGGCCTTAGCTAAAGCATGGTATCCAATTCTGAGTGCTGCACTTCAGAGATAGATGTGGAAAGTGCACACAGGAAAACAAACAGTGATCAGAGGTCCAAAAACAACCTATGAGGAAAGATCAAAATAATTGGGGTCATTTTGCTAAAGTAGAGAAAACTGCCAGAATAAGTGATAACATCCTTCAAATATATAAATGCCTGCTAAAAAATGGGAGAATTTTATTTTCCAAGTCTGTAATTATTGGGGGAAATTAATGTATTTAAACTGCGCAAAGAAATAGTCAGGTTGGATTCAAGTAAAATCTTACCAGAATTCCCACATTTTGAAGCAAGTTGAACAGTTTATCTGGAAAAGTTGTGGACTAGCCAGAATCAGAGCACTTCAAACACATATTTCTTAAGGAATGACATTGGTAGGGTTGAATATTAGGACATGCAATAGATAGATGAGCTGACTTGCTTACATTTCTAAGCCTTGATTCTGTACACATTTCAATGCTTTCTGTAAAAAATTCTGTGCAAAATTGACATAGTACTGCATAATGCCTATATATTCTGTGAAAGTTATAAAGCAGTCATGGTAAAAAAAATCCCACAACTGAAATATTTTTAAGATGTATTCTCTATGATATAGACCTACAAAATAATCTTGTTACCCATCTTTAATAGCTCAGGGAGTGAGGTGGCAGGTCTTTTCCAGTTTCAGGTTTGTAGAAATACCACATTTTTTCAGAACATGACTTCTAAACACATGTAGTTAAAATCACACTAAATGACTAATGACTGTGAAAAACTAGCATCTTATTTTTAAAATTAATTTGCATAACAGTTCTTAGTGGATCTATTCAGGTTTCATTAGCTGCTATTTTACATGGTATAAACTCAGTACTAGAAATGAGTGCTACATACTCTATCTTTCATGATGAGGTATATTCATCAACTGAAGCACAAAAGATATATTCTTTGATTTTTTGCCATGATTTCTTTCTGGTACCTTTTTCATCCTGTATTGCCTATTTTTAGAATTACATTTAGGACCAATGGTGCAGTTTTTGAATTTTTTTTTACAGTTTTTCAAGTGGATGTCTTCACATTTCTACAGTATTTAAATAATATTCCCCTTCTAAGAGAAAAACAAACAAACAAACAAACAATTTTTCCAGCCAACTTCTCTAGAATTTGGTTCTAGGAACTTGTCTAGATTTTTCACTTACTCTTTATATTTTTGTCCTTCCACATAGTCTTCTGTTTTTCGATATGCAATATTTTAATGAATAAAAATATAAAGCTGAGTATTACAGTGATTTTCATCTTTTTGAACTCAGCCTCTCCTGCCGTGGTTTCTTTTTCAGGAAATACAATTTTATCACTGACATTTGCACTCACACAAGTTTTGTGACAGTCTTTCTTTATATAATGAGTGTTGTTAATTTTCAGGATCCTTCAGCCACCATTGCAAAACACAATTTCTTGTTTATGTTTTCTTAAGGTTTTCATCCTCCCATTTTGTTTGCTTCCTCATGACTCTAAATTAATCAAAGTTGAAACTTTGTAATTACAACATAAGCTACACGTTCCCTTTATTTCTTTTTTTTTCTTTCAGAACCAATTGCTTATTTACTTAACAAGATTAGCCTTAAAATGCCAAAAAAGGAGGTTATTAAAAAGGAAAAAGCAAACGAAAAAGTAATTTCCATCGAACACACATATAAATAAACACATAAATAATTAAATTTATATTTTCTTGGCATTTTTTTAGTTTCCCACTTTTTAATTTACCCCAACTCCAGGGAAAAGAAACCGCATTTTTAAATGCTTGTATACTTTTGCATGAATAAATTCAAAAGTGAAAAAGAAAATATGAGTGAACACCTTTTAGAATCCATTTTCAATTAAAGTATTTTTCACTACAATAAATAAATACACAAATAAATAATATAAAATAATATCCTTCAAAGTTACCCCACAGAATCCATAATCTCAGAATCACAGAACAGGCAGGATTGGAAGGGACCTCTGGAGATTATTTAGTCCAACCTTTCTGCCAAGGCAAGTTCATCCGGAGCAGATTGCACAGGAATGTGTCCAGGTGTGTTTTGAGTATCTCTGGAGAAGGAGACTCCGCCACCTCTCTGGGTAGCCTGTTCCAGTGCTCTGTCATCCTCAGAGTGAAGAAGTTTTTCCTCAAGTACAGGTGGAACTTCCTGTGCTGCAGTTTGTGCCAATTGACCCTTGTTCTGTTCCTGGGAAACACTGAAAGGAGTCTGGCCCTGTCCTCTTGACACCCACACTTTAGATATTTGTAAGTACTGATGAGATCCCCTCTCAGTCTTATCTTCTCCAGGATGAATGGACCCCATTCTCTCAGTCTTTCCTCATAAGGGAGATGTTCCAGTCCTCTAATCATCTTTGTAACCCTCCTCTGGACTCTCTCCAGTAGTTCCATCTTTCTTGAACTGGGGAGCCCACTACTAGACACAGTACTCTGCATGCAGCCTTACCAGGGCACAGTAGAGAGGGAGGATAACCTCCCTTGTCCTGCTGGCCACACTCTTCTTAATATAGGATACCACTGGCCTTCCTGGCCATGAGTGCATATTTATGGCTCATGGTGAACTTCCTGTCCACCAGTACTCCCAGGTCCTTCTCTGCAGAGCTGCTTTCCAGTAGGTCAACCCCTAGCCTGTATTGATGCCTGGGGTTATTCCTCCCCAGGTGCAGGACTGTACACGTGTCCTTGTTGAACTTCATTAGATTCCTCTCCCCTCAGCTCTGCAGACTATCCAGGTCTCACTGAATGGTGGCACAATCTCCTGACAAGTATCTCATGGGCTAATATTTTCTTTCTTGGGGAATAACAGGGTTTTTACCCCAACTTTCATGATCTACCTGTTTCATCCTGAAAGGTTTTCTGTCTCTCCCCAAATTAATTACACTTAGACTTTTTTTTAAGGTCTCCTCAAAGAAGGCTACTGAGCAGTCACAAGCAATGTCGTCCCACAACTTCTCTATTTTTCATTTCCTCCTTTTCCTTTCCTAATGATTTCCCTTTGACTTATTATAGTTTTGATAGGATTGAAGCCAAAGAAATTGGGAATGTGATTAATTTCACTTAATTTTAGGTGTCTGCATTGAGCAGATAATTTCAGGCTAGATAGCTTAGGCTTCTCTTACAGTAAGAGAAGAAAACTAGGGTCATGGTATAGTTTTATCTGGCAATTAACAACACCAGTTGCTCCATCACTCCCACCCTCTCAGAGTGGAAAAGGGTTGGAGGAAAAAAAACAAGGGAAGCCCATAAAAGTTGAGATAAGAACTAGTTAATTATATAAATGAAACTTAAAGTAATGTTAACAATACTACTGCTAATATGTATTTAGAACAACAAAAAATATAACATACGATACAACATCTCACCACCCACGAACCAACAAAACCAGATTCCAAAATGGCTAAAAAAAATCTGAGTGGAGAGAAAAAAAGGTGCAAAACCACTGAGCCCAAAAACAGAGAAGAAAAATCCCGAGCCCAAAGAGCTCCAGAGCAGGGAGAAAGAAAATTCCAACACACCTCTCATATCAATCAGTCTAACAAAGGAAGCTGCTTCTCTGCTAAAAACCCACCTGAAGTAAACAAAGGGAGCTATTAACAAAGCTATCTGCTAACTCTCCAAATCCCCACCCCTAGGGCCACTTTTGTGCCTTACAAACTGACCACTGGGCTTGATGTATCATGGAATGAAATAACATCCAGTGGGGCCGACCAGCTCTGTGTGGGAGAGCAGCTCATTCATGCCTGAAAACAGCACAACAAGGCACTTCAAAAATAAAATTATTCTCAGATGTTTGGACCCATTTTAAGATGAGACAAACTGTAGATTTAGAAACAATACTTTTGGTCAAAGAAATCCCATTCCTGGATATAATTCAATTAGCTGCACAAAAACAATTCACTGGTTTGTACTGTACTTAGTGGAGTACAAATTGGTTTAGTCACTGCAGTGTTGGGAACTATTTAACTTGTTCAAAGTAAATGTCATCATTTAGCTATATTTTCCAAATATTCCAATGCGCATATTATACTGCAAATCAAATCCCCTCCCCCCCTCCTTTTTTTGTACATTGCAGTAAGGTTTATTTTCTATCTATGAAACTTCAGGAAGAATGTTACACCCTGTGAAATTGATACAAGAAATTTTCATTTGACCATTTTCAATTTAGAATTTGTAAACTAACAAAACAAAACACCCACCAATTTTAAACAAAAGCCCCACCAACTTCTTTACTGAATGGGGAATAGTTATAATCAGTATTTATGTATTTCACCATACTGTGTAACTGTTACCTACTTATGGTCTGTCAACTCACTTTCTGTCCAAGTCTTTCTTCAGAAATTGTCTACAAGTTCTAAATATTGTAGTTATATCAGTGAATTATATTTTTCTTAAAGGAAGGAGAATATCTCATACAAGAGAAAATTCAAAATAATTCCTAATTGTAGTTTCACATGGTAACAGCGTATTTTTCTTTTTGTTTGTTTCTTTCTTTGTTTTTGCTGGTCATCCAAAAGTTGGATTCATTTCACCTAACATTAGTCACATAAAATTACATATCTGTTTGGAGTACAGACTGCCTTGGTAGTCTGTAGAAACATAGAGCACCTTCAAAGAGAGATTTTTCTGCATGTAGACAGATGTCTGAGATGATTATTTAGATGAATTGCCCTTTCCAGCAGATAGGTAAAGTTGGGTAAGATTAATATGATTCTCAGTCTTGTTATAATATTGCACAACTTCAGTTTTCCATACTGATAGTGGCAGCCTTTCATCTACCTGAAAGAAATTCCTATGTAAATTGTGTTCTTGATTCTCCTCATAATCCTCATTGAAGAAATTTAATTGATTTGACTGATGTTTACCACAGATATACTGTTAAAGCTAAGAGGAAAATATGATTCAAGTTATTCTTATAATCTTGCAATCTCCTTTGAAGTTTCCAAAGGTAAAACAAATTTAAAAGAAGTGAGATTATCTAGTAATGAAAATGAATGTTGCTCTATTGGAGTCAGTGGTTCTATGCTGTTTTACATCACCTGACAATCATCCAGTGTCTGTACATAGGAGTGGATAGAAAGAATAATGACTGGTTTCTTTTTTAGTATATTTTTCCTTAAAAGCAGGTTTGTTAAAAGAGATTTCTCTGGGATTTCATCAATCGATATTTACAAGATTCCCATGAAATAGATAAGGCCTGAAACAATATGTTCAGGGCCTTGTCGAACAAGTCAAATGTGTCTGTAATTCACACTAGGAGGAATGTTCTGGGTATTAAATTATCCACAGGCTGTAGTTGAACAATTCAATACCCAATCTGCTAAAAACTGAAGGAAATAAAAATCACATAAGGAATTCTGGTCTGAAAAAATATTTTCTATCTAATTTCTGACGTGTGGTGACCGTTCATCTTACACCATGTCACATTAGCACAAAGCAACAAAACTCATGTACAAAAGAATAAGGTAATGTAGAGGAAAAAGAAAAAAACTGTTTAGAGGAATTCTTCTCCTCAAACAAGTCCCTACACTATCAGTTTGAACAGTGAGCAGTCAATCCAAATTTAGCAGGCACATGGAGACAGAGCAGATGAGTAAATGGAACCTCTTTATTTGAGGAGCTGGCAGGCTCTGTGGTTCACCAGCCACCTGAGTTATGTTTTAAATAGGTTAGCATGTCTATAATTTACAAAGAGAAAATGTAGTTAGGAGAATGAACAAGTTAAGCATCTGGTTTATATCGCTAACTGGTGTTGTGTTTCTTCAGGTAGCCTGGGGAGAGAAACCTGACAGAAGAACAAAACCCCAATGTTTAAGAGTTCTTCCTGAGAACATTTATTGACAGAACATCTCTGACAGAGGTGAGCTTAAAGCATACAGCTCAGCTTTAACTTCACGACTGCTTACATTACAATCTAGCTCATTTTGGGGGAAACTGTAAGTCAACTTCAGAGAAAGTCTTAATTAAAATTTCAGTGATCACTTACACTTAGCTCTGGAGATGTTATAATCATGGAGTATGCCTTGATGATTAAAATTTTCTGCAAATGAAGCCATAAATACTTTCAGCTGGACATCCAACATTCATGAAAAGTTCTAGCAGAGACTATACTTAATTCACAAAGACTAGCCCAGCACTTTTGAGAAAATCAAGACTATCCATTAAGAGTAATGAGTGAAGTTCTTCAATGTGTAATACTCTTTTCTTTAAAACATTTTTCAGTAAATATCTCAATACTGTATCAGATCAGTGCTCTATTATAGGAAGTAGTACTTTTTGGATGAGACATAAAACTGAACACCTGATTTCCAGTGCTGAATAAAGATCCAATGAAATTGCTTGTGTCATTTAAAATTAAAGGGTTGTTTAGCTGTTACTCTTTGTGTTTGACAGCCTTCCATTCAGAACTGACTGGACATCTGTGTATGAATGTCTATTATTTCTAAACCATGCCTAGAACACATGGTATTAAATTTGCTATTGTCATGAAAACTTTTTCTTGTTATGGTACATAGATGACCTGGAAGGCTATCTCTGGAACAAGCAAGTTTTCAGAAGGAGAGTGCTATAAAACAGAGAGGAACCACTATGCTTACATGAGTGAGGCTGAAAAGAAGATTACTCCTGCAGAATTGGGGTAGTTCCTTCTGTCACTGTGTCTCAAGGAGGCAAAGATAAAGGTTTCATAAAAAATAAACCGTAATTCTTGGACAGAGATGGAGGGTTTTTTTTTGTTTGTTTGTTTTTGTTTTTTTAATAGTAACTCTGATTTAAAGGATTCAGAAGCTTTGATTTGCTGTTTTCATAACATAAAACGTAATTTAAAAAAAAATATAGAAGAATTTTAGCTATTTTTTATATGTAGTCAATAAGGCACCACAGTCAAATTGTAGGTGCTAGTGTGTGCCCTGCCTCCTGCACACTTCTTCTACAGTCTTTCCCTCTCTGCATATTATCTTAAGCAATAAAGGAGTGTTAAGATCACAAAATCATCCAGCCATGGAATAAACAAGTAACTTAGCACTTGGTCCTGTCAGGTTATTTAATATTTCAAAGGATAGATAACCCACAACTTCTCTGGGCTCCTATTGCATGGTTTGATTATCTTCAGGGTGCGGGGGTGGGGTGGGGGAATAAAAATATTGCTAATATCCAGCTGGAATTTTCTCTGTTGCAACTTGAAAGCATCTATTAGCCTTAACACTCCCTGACCTTTTCTTCTCCATGTTGAAAAAGCCTGAGTGTCTCAGTGGCGGTTCATACAACATATGCTCCAGCCCCCTAAGCTTCTTGGTGGCCCTGCCCTTGATTTGTTCTAGTCTGCCAAACTCATTCTTGTATTAGGAGTCCAAAAGTGGACACAGTCTTCCAGCTAAGGTTTAATAAATGCACAGCAGAAGAAAATAACCAAATACCTCAATCTTCTGACCATATTCCTGCAAATACAGGTCCTTATGCAGTCAGCTTTCTCTGCAAGGACACACTGCAAACCTCTTCAACTTATCCAGCAGGATACCAATTTTGTGTTGGTAAAACTGTTTTCTACTGAGTTGGCACCCAGCCTCTACTATTACATACTTAATATTGCATTGCTCCAGTGGGCACTGAAATATTACTGTCATAAATATTAATAATAATTTCTGCCACAATGTGACCAATCCATAGCTACCGTATCTTAGAATTCTTTCATTTCTTATGTGGTTTTTTTGTTTGTTTGTTTGGTTTGGTTTGGTTTGGTTTGGTTTGGTTTGGTTTGGTTTTTTTGTCTAATCACCATAACTATTATGAAAACAGGGATAATGATTCACCAATAGGAAAGTTGAAGACATGTCTCTGGACAAAGGATTTGCATCATGTACTCATCCTGTTAGGTGTTCAAACTGGTCACTGGGCTAGTTTTCCTCAGTGAATAGACAACTGAAAACAAGAAAAATAAATCCAATACATGGAAAGACACTAAACTGTTAGATTATTTGCTTTGCTTAAAGAACTCATCCATGAAGAATAAATGAAATTGACTGGAGGAGATAAATGTAAGTGTGGTTTAAAAAATATGTAAAGCAGAACATGTAAAAAAACCAAACCAAAGGAAAAAAAAAAAAAAAAACCAAAAAACCAAAAACCTTTACAAAGCCAAAAGCTTTTGTGCATTTTCACAGTCTCATTGAACAGAACACTAAATGCCAAAATTAAAAACATTGCAGCATAACTACATTAACTGTGAGATCTTCCTATGCTTGCATTTTTGTGTGGTTAAGTAATTAAACTACCCTTTCTTTGCTTTTTGTATTCTGAGAAACCCAGGATGTGAAATTGTCCCCAGTTGTGGGTATTGTGACCTGCACATTCAGAGCAATAATTGAAATGTTTGGCATGGTAACTGCTACAGTTTTCCCTTCTCAATAGCCACTTTGCAGCACCTAAATCCCAGGTGAATAGCCAGCTTGATCACTTTTTTCCTCCCTTCTCTTGATAAATGTTTCCCCTTTTCCACTTGGCTGGCAGGAAGAGGACCATTAAATGTTCGTTTGTTTAAGCTAACAGACTGTGGTCATCTGCTCCCCCGGGAAGGCAAGAATCCAAACAGATCTGAAATGGCATCGTTTAAGAACACAATCAATTCATTATCTTTTTCATAAAGTTCCCGTGTGCACACATTAATCATAATGGAGTGGCAGTGGGCAGAATGTTCTTACCTAAGCAAGTTCAATGCTGCAGCATCTCTTTATCATTTAACTGCTTTTTGCAGCTAGGCTTTTATTGTCTGCTCATTCAGCTGTTGTTTTATGAGTGCTGGTCTATCTTTTGTATGCAGCAGTTGAACAACCTCCAGTGAACTTTCATGCAGTGGGTCCCGCTTTGGTCTCTTTGTTCTGGATGCAGCATATAACTAGAAATGAATGCTGTATCCTTCTGTATTTTTCTGCTACTCCTGTCTTTTACGAAAACTGGTTTTGACTAGGTAGTGTTGCTTTACGTGTCCTTTTTGAGCTCAAGTCTGATATTCTGAAAATAAATAGATACTCTTCACTTTTGATACTTGTGTGGCCTTCTCTATGCTTTTGTCTGAATCTAAAATTCTTAATTGTGTTTACAATAGTATCACCTTTGTGATTTAATCACTAAATAACTAAAGGTGGGAGAAAGCAATCCCCCTTTCTTGTTTCATAAAAATACTAAAACAATTTCATCCATGGACCTTCATTCTCTGTGTGTGTTTTGTTGCTCTTGTTTTTCCAAAAATCATTTAACTACTGTATCTATTGCAAGTATCTGAGATTTCATTGCTGAATCAGACTGAGTCCCTCAAGTGTCACCTCTGGCTTTGGTATTTTTTTAATATGTAAGGATTTAAAATACTAGGTTGTTTAGGCAAAGAACATAGAGGGAAAATTAATTCATTGGTGTCCCACCTATTTGCTCTGAAGTTAATAACTCAAGGTAGGATACATTTCAGCTAATATTAAATATCTAAAGACGTCTGTGAGACATCTCACTTTAGGATGGGATAAAATTCCCCTAGGGAGAAACCAATTTCTCTCTACAGGCTGTAGACAGAATACAGATGGCTTTCTTAACAGATATAACTTTTATACAAAGTTTCTGAAAAGCAGGTCTTCAATGAAAAAAGATTAGCTTTTTACAGTAAGTAACTACCTCAGCATGGATGTCAGACTGTGTGAAGTTTGGATATTGTTGTTCTAACCTTGATGTAGACATTCAAAGTCAACCCTAGGAAGGGAGTTTAATGTTGACCTTGCCTGGTCAAAATGTTGCAAGAAACATCTATATCTTGTTCCAATGTGATTTTACATTGGCACTGGTATTTCAAAATGCTGAAAAAAATTCTCTGGATGCAATAAAGATTTTTTCCCATACTTTTCTTTTCTTTTTTTTTTTTTTTTTTTTTTTTTTTTTCCATAGGACCTGTTTAAAAAATAATTATAGTTGTCTGTATCTCATAGGCAAAATAAAACTATGTTAAATGTGTAAGTTATATAATTTTTAGTGTCACAGCAGAGAAGGTATATTTTAAGTTTTTTTTTTTTTTTTTTTTATCAGACGTGCAAGCTTATAGTCAATAATCAGTATCTTGGAAATATAAACTGAGGTTACATTTATATTACATTGTATCAGTGGATAAGAATATCTGAAGAAAAGTTAATCAGCTATTAAATCTAATACTTTGGATGTAAAACAATAATTAGCAACTCATGTCTTTTGCTTCCCTTCTTTCTTTTACTCCTTGACATTTTTTGATTCTTTTAATCAAGTTTTTAAAGAAACCTGTTCTGTCAGTGCTCTTGAGGATAATATATTCTGGCAGGTGTCTGGGGCCAAAAACAACCCAGAAATGGTTAAAGTGGCTTTTTTTCTCTGTTTTTTGAATGTGTGTCATGGAACATTATGGAAAATTACATGAGTGATAGAAGCCTTGTGTGATTCAAGCCATTTTCAACAGAAAAATTGTACACATCCTCTACAGATTTCCTCTGCTCAGAAGAAACTCACAATGTCTTTGAAAATACCACACATTGTCACAAAGTGACAGCAAAGGTGCCAGACGTGGACAGGTTAATATCTATACTTTCTATTGCTGTTCATAAAAGGTATAACAAAATAAAACAGCAAACCCATTAAAATTTCTCCGTCAGAAAATATTCATTTCAGGAAAAAGTTTCAAAAAAATTTCCTTATCTGAAGTTGCATTTGTTTTGATACAATTTTGTTCAGAACCAATTCTAACTTTCCGACATTAAAGACGGTGAAATTGAGTTTTGTCTTTCCAACATGTCTTTTTGGTTTTTTATTTTTAACATATAGTTTATTTTATAGGTTTATGTTTTAATGAAAGCACAACTTTATGAATGTTCCTAAAACACTTTCCCAAAACTTTTAGAGGAGAACATGGTGTTTATGCACTGATTGTATTTTTGTTCTACAGTTGACAAAATAGGAGTCAGGCTATAATGGGTTAACAAGAACAAGACCTAAATGACAGACAGTCAGAACAGCTCCTTGATTTCTCACTTATAATCTAAGTTCCTGAATCATTACAATTCCCTCTTTAAAATGTGTTTTAAAGAGTGTCATGGTGTATAAATATTTGCCATGTATGCATATACTCTGAGTTTAAAAAAATTATTTTGTTATCTGAGTTTTCGATCTTATATTTTATTTGCTTTTTATACATAATGAATATACCAAATAATATACCATTTCAAAATTGTGTTTCAATAATCTTCTTTTTCAGTTTTTGGAAGCAGAAGAGTACATTTCAGTGACTTCTCCAAAAGCTACTGTCTAATCTCACTGAAATAAAAGACCTAGCTGA